>MBFL02000037.1:0-46011 GCA_001696595.2 Aspergillus hancockii | reverse complement strand
CCCCCCCACTCCCCACAGTGGTCAAAGAAAGCGACATCAACGCTGCCCTTCTGCAACTTTCCATCTTCGGACAGCTTCCTTAGTGAGGCTGCAGCTGGTCCCTCGACAACATGCACGATGTTCTCTAAGCCAGCAAGCTGAATAAGGTCACGAGCAATGCCAGCGTTGACTGAGCTCAGCTCGAAAGTGTATACTTTAAGATCAGCTGCGTTGTGCTCACCGTTGGGTTCCTGGAGAATGACGCCCCATGCTATAGCCGAAGCGCCAACGTACCCGCCAAACTCGATAAGAGTCTTCGGTGAGGGGTGGATTTTCTCAATCTGCTGCCTAGAAGCTTCAATCTTGGCGTTCCTGAAGGTCATCATGCAGTTGTTGTCGGCGAACTCGTTGATGGCCTTCACCAGATCCCAAGGCTTTCCGGCGTAGGTATCTTCTGGCTCGGAGAAGATGTGCTCGTGGAGAGCCTTAGCCTTGAGTTCTATAGTCTATCTATCATGAGCATTGGATTGAATAGCAGAAGGAGAGAGACATCGACTTACCTCCTCTTTGGACATTTCTACTTAATGTTCTCCTGCTGGCTGAGTAGGTGAAAATTCCGAGGTGTGAATTTATGCCCCTGGAGATGCGGGATTGATGGGCCATTCTACTCAATGGACGGCCGCATATTTATGTTTCCAGACCTCATACTTCGGACTTTATAAATATACATCGGTAAATTCGGACTCGGACAACGTCGGACAACGTCACCATGCTATATTTGGTGTTATGCGAGTGAACTATGGCGTTGATGACGCACTTCAATATTAAACCTTATACGCCACCTGTTTATTCAATGAGCCCGCTGTATGAAGATGATACTTTGTATCGCCGATACGAAATCTACATGCACCAAACGATGCATGAAAGATGAATGTAGTAGACCAGCGATCAACATTAATGTCCACTGACACCCAATTCCAGCACTGGCAACACGATAGTATTTTCACCCAAGCAACCCCTTAAGACTCAGAAGGTAACAGGATATCATCGTTCTATATATTTAGCTATAGTCGGATTTAGAAATCGCTCGGACTGATTAGAGGCATACATATCAGTTATGACCGAGATTTGCCTACGGCTTTGAAGGCCTTAATTTCCAATATAGTATTAATGTTCCAGCTGACAGCCTAAAAAATCACGGACATAGCCCTATAACCGAATCGATGGATCCCATAATCGCGGTAATACGGAGCACTAGGTGTAATAAGTTAGTAGCGCGTCATTCAAGCATTCCTATAGAGAACAGCTAGATTGAATCAATCGACCGGGATCCCGTAAAGTGGCTTCGGGCGAGAACCATTGCTGTCCTAATTCGAACCACTAGGACAGTGTGAAATGGTCCTGGTTTGCCCGATGCCTTGCATCCACATTCATTGCCTTAAAAAGTCAAAAGAAAAGCGGGAGATTACAGACGCTTCATAGTTTGTAGGGGGTATCTGTCAAAATACAGAAGCAAAAAGATATGGGACGAGCCGGGTTTGAACCGACGACCTCCTGATCACCTGGTAGGTGTGTATGATGAAGTTGAACTTCAGTCAGACGCGCTCCCAACTGCGCCATCGTCCCATTGGTGGAGAGGAACCTCTATCTTGATATTATCAGTCAGAATATGTAGCCGCCAAATAATTTCATTTTTGTCTATCATCCCAAGCTTCTCTCGTTCCATAAAGCTAGTTATACTTCGCAATTGTATACCATAAATGCTAGCAGATACTCGGAAAGAAAGACCTTTTTCTGAAAACTGCCAAAACACAGCGTTTGGAAGACCGAGATCCGCCGTCGTTGCCAGTCAGTGATGCTAGGCATACTTGGAGCTCAACCCACATCTCCAGTATCAACCCTCTACTGCTCTGAGAAGAAGGTTGGGTAGAATACTCTTCTTCTGGAGATTATAAGCTCTGGATCCCTGGATCTCTCAGGGCCTTCTGCCCACACAGGCAAGGGTGATGCAGGGCGGAGAAATGAGTCACTGCCTGAATATTCCTCAGCAACTCCAAAGGATGTAATGTAACATAGACCGCGCTGGGGTAATGCTCGCAGTTAAAGGTTGATAAGGATACGGGGCCTGGGGAAAAGACGAGTTGACACCGAGGGACCTAATTCCATAGTGGTATTTATATTACTGCAACTCTAAATTATTAATTACTATACTACGTGGTAGGGTTTGCTGATCTATGCTTGACTAGATCAATTTGAATTGGGGTACATACTCATCCTTGCTTCTTATAGTTTAAAGAGGGAAAGGGAAAAAAAAAAAAAAAAAAGAGTAACGTGCAAAAAACTGTACCTAGAGTTAGGGAGAGACTCGGGTAAATAAATGCAAAAAGACATGGGACGAGCCGGGTTTGAACCGACGACCTCCTGATAAGCCTGGAATGGCCAATGATGAAGTGAACTTCAGTCAGACGCGCTCCCAACTGCGCCATCGTCCCAATTGATGATATTATGGTTGCTCTTTTGGCTTCAACAAGGCACTGGAACTGAGAGTGCTCCTTGGTACAAGCAGTCACACTAGCTCAGGCAGGCAGTTCCAGCATCACCACCTCCGCATCCTGTCTGCCCATACATTTCGGAGTGATCAAATAAACAAAATGATGACATGACCTTCTCGCCAATACCTACATACTCTCCCCACCACCGACTGTCCGAACCCTCCAGTATATCCAGGCGATGTCGCACAAGCAATAACCAACAATTTACAATATAGGAATCAATTTTCTACCCAATCCCCACCATGTCCGTCATGCTCCGTCGATTCACGCGAATGATAGAAAACTGACAACAAAACAGGACCGTCTTCTCCCTCATCATCATCAATAAAGCTGGAGGCCTAATCTACCAGCGCGAATTCCAGCCCGGCCTGCGCAAGCTTTCGACGAACGATTATCTCGTGCTAGCTGGTACATTCCATGGGTACGTTATCATAGTCGAAATCCTCCCAAAGGAATATCTCCTAACGACGCTATCTATCACTACTGGATCACTGACGATATGTCATGCTATATCCAGCGTTCACGCCATCACTCGCACTATAACCCCCAAGCTCCCTCTCTCCACGACCCCGACGACAGTAACCTCCCCGACATCCTCCAATATCCCTTCAACCCCTGGCACGCCTACTCCGCCTACTCCTGCATCTGCATTCACGTTCCCTATCCCGGGAACCCCGGCAACGGGTCTTGAAAGTCTTGAGACGGATAAGTTCCGATTGACTTGTTTTCAGACGTTGACGGGGACAAAGTTCCTCTTGTTTACAGACCCGATGATGGGGAATATCGATGTTGTGATGAAGAAGGTGTATGAGCTGTATTCGGATTATGTTATGAAGAATCCGTTCTATCAGTTGGAGATGCCGGTGAGGTGTGAGGCGTTCGATCGACATCTCGCGGGGTGGTTGAGGGGGAGGACTTGATCATTTCTTATACTTTTATCTTGCTTGAGTTGGGAGACAATAGACTGCTGGAAGGTCGAATTGTGTCCGACACTAATGACGCATTTTGATGACAATTGTCCCTGTTGTAATTACAATTTTCTTTTTTCCTTCTTGGTCATGAAACATACGATAGACTTCAAGTCAGATCCTTCCAGAAGCGCATCGACTAGGATCACTTTCTAGAATACAAGAAAATACGAAAGTACAATTAAAACGCCGGGTATGCATCAAATTCGTTCTCGAGGAGATATTCAGGTTTCTTCTCTATGCGGTGTCCATCTTGTCACCGTCATCCTTCTTGTCTTTGCTCCCGCTCGATTCACCACCCGGCTGTCCTTCCTCAGGAATATTGTCTAGGTTGACTTTACCTTCTTGCTCCTCGCGCTCCCGCTTTTCCTTCTCCTGCCGGTTCTTCTCTTCTTCGAGGGATAAGCGTAGGGCGAACGCCAATTCAGGGTCATTTTCGGCCGCATCTTCGAAACCAAACTCGCCGGATCCGCCACCTCCTGCACCAGCGTCGCCTGCCCCGGCGCCGTCGCCCCCCAGGATAGGTGTCATCTGAAGCTCCTCACTCAAAAGGTTTGGGCCTGGGGGGATGATGGCAAGGTGTGAGCCGTCGCCACCCTTGACACTCTCAACAAACGCCTCCAGCTTCTTAGTTTGATCCGACTCAAGGTCTCCGAAAGCGATGACATCGATAGATATGTTGATCTTCTTCATCTTCTTAGCCAGCTTCACTAATGTCTTCTCATCTTCCTCGATCGGAGAGCATGAGAACACGACGATGCGTTGGCGCTGGGATTTCTCGGAACGGTGTTTCAGAGCAAGCTATATCAAAACATAAAGTCAGCACTATTTTCGCCTGGAAGCTTTCAACATGTGGCCACAAAGTCAAAGACATACAGCGGCTACTTGTATACTGGAGCTAAGGTGGGCGGTTCCATGGATTTTGGTACGGTGCAGGCCAGCCAAGATGGCACCAAAGTCGTTGGTAAACGTTGAGAGGACTTCCGGACCCTTTCCACCCATACTCATGAGCCCGACAGCTGACTGGGGATGTACGCGCATCTTAGCGGTGTGAATGACACTGACGGCATCGATCTGCGCTTGCCATCTTGTCGAACTGGAAGCTGTCAACGGCGGAAAGAGGGATTGAACGAAAGACAGTACTTACGTATAGTCTCCATTTCTACTACTCTCACTATTATCCACACTGTAGATGAGTTAGTTGGTGTGTAGGGAGCTAGACATTGGACGGGGGTGATGACGAACATAATCATGGTTGCTTCGAGCGACATCTTGGCGGGCGGTTTATCGAGATTCGATAGATTAATAAAAGGAAAAAGAAAAACGCGGCATAAAATATAACCAATGAAGCTCTCCTAGTTTTCCAAAGCTTCGGAGGGCAGTAGAAGATGGGGGTAAGACGGAGATGATGATGGCGGTGATGGAGGAGAGTTGGAGCTGTGCTGGAGAACGAGAGATTAATGTCACACTTGCCCGCCCCATCGGGACTAACCACAAATTAAGTCAGCGATTGTTTATTCCCCGTAAAACAACCGCATACTTGCTTCCCTTCCACTCTCACTTCACGCACCCCATTCATTCGACCCTCTCGTCAACGCCACAAAGCCCATAAAACTGTATTTATTTAGCCCGATCAGCAAACATCTCTTCCTACCTCTCTAAAACAGCACTGGAACAGCGACATTTCCGCACTATGGCTTCCCTCACATCCAAACGGAAGTCTCGCGACGACGACGCGTACCCCAACGATGAAGCTAGAACACCTATAGGCAGTCCCCCTAAAAAGAAGCTCCGGATAACTCGAAACCAAAAGCAAACACTCCTCGATAATCTGCAACTAGAGGGTAGGTGTCTACTGTGTATCATATCCTGATCGCTGGAACTGACCATACCACAGTCACCGAGCGGGCTCGTAAACTTCGCGCGCAATATGCGCTCCAAGCAAATGATCTCCGGGCTCGGATTGAAAGACGCATTAACCGGATTCCCATCGCTCTCCGGAAAGCGAATATGGGCGAGCTGTTAGAAAAGCACAATGCTGCCCTCCGGGCGCAGAAAGAGAATACCTCTCCAAGGAAATACATGAGCCCAATCAAAGGGACACGCAGTTTTGCAACTATTTCTGTTAAGGATGCGATACGAAAGGCTTCTGCTGCAAGCCCAAGTCCACGCAGGACGAAGAGACAAAGGTAAGACGTGACGCAATTGGCATACAGATACCTTTGCGCCTGAATTTTTTACTAACCCAAAGATACAGCCACGAGGTTTACTCCGATAAAGAAAATGCTCCCACAGTAGGAGAACAGCTTGATGTGCTCAACAACCCGAAGAGACGCGCCAACCCTGGTGCTGCCGCCGGTACTTCACGGGTAGTTTCTCAAGAAGTTAGAGGGGCGGACTTTAGAATCCTTTCTCCAAAATCATCGAACTCTAGGACATATCCTCAGTCGCCGCTTCGCGCATCTCCCGAGAAACCACAGAACTCACCATACCTTTCCCGACCAATGCCATCACTGAAGCCATCTAGTCCTCTCAAGGCCGCGCCAGCTAGCCTAACCGGATCCCTAGAAAATGCGCGTCTTCGTTCAACCAAGGGCACACCATCGGTAGCATCAGTGAGCAGGCCCACTTCACAAGCATCCAAGAGACCAGCAAGTAGGGCAGCCGGAGCAGGCAAGACGACGACACGGTCGCCTTTACCACGACCCGCTACCCGCCAACTTGAGCGCAGAGGCAGTGTCTCATCCTCGACATCCTCCGGCACAACCGTCACTAAGCCGACGAGAACAGGCGCAAATGCGAGGAAGGTGACAGCCGCATCGACTGCAAGCTCCACAGCTAAGAAGACCGTCGCTAAGAACCAGGTACCATCTGCAACTGCCAAACGTAGTACTGCTTCGGCTACTAGGAAGACTGCCGCTCCCGTTGGCGGCGAAGCTCCAACAATGGGACGGAGGGTACTGCGCAAACGCGCTTAGCGCGTTCCCAGGGATACCTTTACATACCTACGCGTGAGGTAACTTCACATACAGTAAATTTGCAACGAGGTTTATCATGGAACGGTGAGGGCTTTGATACTTTGGGAGTTGGAGCGGGTCTATTGGCGTTTAAGTTTCTTTTCATTCGAATAATGGGCTGCAGTGGGTTCATGGTACTGGTGTCTACCCTTGTCCGACTTGAGTTTTGTATGAGAGTTCTTGGACTGGGTTGTATCATTAGCGTTTGGTAATTATATCTACACATAGTCTTACGGCAATTGGATCTGTATAGGTGAATCAAACTTGATCAACTTGAAGGTTACGTAATGTATGAATATTTGATATGATGGTCTTCTGAAGCCGAGCCGTAAAAGACTACTAATTCAACTGCATCTATGGATATCCATGCCATAGAGATCTGGAGTGAAGTAGGAAATTTCCGTCATTTCACAGCTGTATGTAGGCTAAACATCTCATGGAAATATGGATGTGATTGGAGGAAACAGACAATTCTGGGCATCAGCTCAAGTAGGCTGAAGCGGTGAAATGTAAATGAAGAAAAGTTAAGTAAGAAGGTAGAAAAAAGAAAACTCAGCACAGGTATCTCTGCAGCCATATTGAATTGGCTGGAAAACGAAGCAAATCAAACGATATTCTCACAACACTGTCGATGAGAAGTAAAAATTGAACACCGGAGGTAAATGAAATCAAGGTAAAAGAAGACAATCAAAGGATTGAGCACATAGTCACACTAAGTCTCAGTTGTGATGCAATAACGAGATCCGGGATAGGGGCACTCGAATACCAGAAAGGCGTATAGGAAGCAATGCTAGACAGGACATTCTGGATAACCAATAAATTTCCCAGGAACAACAATATGCAAGTAGGTAAAGATCAGGCCTACCATTATAATGACGGCATTGCACTTTTAAGCAGTGAACTGGCAGAGAGGGCAAAGGCAGCAGCATCCAGCAGAAAAAATCAGCAAATGCGGGACTGTTCAACCTAAGTCTCGAAAATTATAGCCATGCGAGACAAGAAGGGAATAGTGAAGAAAATAAGAAAAAAGAAAAACTCCATCCAACCCTGTCAAAATGGAAGAACGCTGAACGGCCCAATGATACACCAACAGTCTTCAGAGCACCAAGAAGAAAGGAAAGGGGGATTTATCGGCATACATTTCGAAGCCAGTGACAGTAAAGTACGATCAACTGGCAACTCCCATTGGCCCTGCACCTGGGCGAGCTCTGTAAGGTAGTTGCTGAGGCTGTGCATCTGGCTGCATCGAATTTTGCTGGCTACCGTTGCTGATGCTGCGCTCGCGGGTATCACTTGCCGCTGCTGGCACTAGTTCCATACCACTCGCTGCTTGAGGGTGACCAGGAGGGCCTTGTACGTGACGGACAGAGCCCTGCAACTGCTCCTGGGTCGGATCTCCCTCAATGCGTGCAGAAGTTGCGGCATTTGCTCCTCGGTTTGCATTCGCATTGGTGATTGTGAATGTTTCGCCGCCGTTGATGGGCCTCTGGGAAAAGCTGCCGCGCGCGATATCGCCGTAGCGTTTCAAGATTTCTTTTGTGGTAACTTCGGAGTTTTCTTTGAGGAAGTTAGAGTCTGTAAGGACCGACTGCAGATCTTCGGGAATCTGATTTACGTAAGTCTCAGGATATGTGCAACACAATTATATACCAAAGATGACTTACCTCGCACATGGTATCATTATATGTGATAAGCGCATTGATAGCCTCGATTGATAGGAAACTTTCATCCACAGTACCATTCTTTGCATTTGGATAGAGGATGTTAGGGGTCATGACAGTAGCAAGATTGTGTATGTCCATCTTGCTTCCTGTCTCCTCATCCACGTGTGAGAAAGATGACGTCCAATTCAGGAAAGCAAATAGGACTTCCATGGTATCTCGGTGAGCCTTGGGAAGCAGGCAGCAGGCAAGGTGTAACACCCGCTTCTGCTTTTCTGGATCGGATAATTCTATGATACAAGTGAGTAAAATAGTCCCTCTTATATGAAAAGGAGGTAACTTACTCTGAGACACTACAAATAGGCGATGGAGTTTGAATGTTAGTAGCGGGTCAGGCATCTCGCGAAGGAATTTCTTCAGAAGGGCTGCGATTTGCACGGGGTTCTCCTTTGTCATATCCACCTGCTCGTACTTATTATCGATCAGCTCGGAGAGCTCTTTGAGCCGCCTGATGTTGCCGTTCTTTCGGAAAACACCTTCCACAGACATGTCCATCTGTCTCATGGCGGACACAGCATCATCAACCAGAGTAGGAATGCGAAGCGCACCAGGCCCGACACCATGACTGGACTCTGTGCCCTCCTTTTCGACAAGGAAGTCTAAACTGACGCCAAAAACGCCTTTCTTCTTCCCGGCCTTTTTGGCTTCCTTGTTAAAGGCGCGACCAAAGATGTTCCAAATCGTCGGTTTACGAGATTCAATCAATGAAAGAAGCTCTTCCAGAGTAAAATGGCCGTCTAACAAAGGCTCCATAGAGAGTACAGCAACGTGCCGCACAATGAAATATTCCAATGCAGAAAGCTCTGAAAAGTATTTCTTCGCCCTTCCGCCCTGTTCCAAGAGATGTCGCTCTAAGCCAGCACCGGACACACCACGTTGATGGCCATAGTTGTACTTCGGAAGCTGCTCGCTGGTCCCGACAAGCTTGGTCCCTGCGTGCTTGTATGCGTTGGGGCGTTGCTCTTTAGCCTGCTCGGCAGCAACGATCCTTGGAATGTCATCCAAAGTGAGAGCGTCCTGGTTGCCAAATGTCAGCTCAGTGACCGTTTCGCCATTTGCGTCCTTTTCTTCTACAATTTGAAAACCGTGACCACGAGGATCTGTGCCTTCACCACCTGATGAACCTGGTCTTACGCTCCGTCCTTCTGGCCCATCGATGATTCGCGACGCCCGAGCCTTTTTGTAAGTTGTTGACAGAGTGCGCTCGTTTCGAATTGATCTAAGACGTCGCATTTCACCAACAGTCTGTTCAAGAGATGATTCCTCGGCACCCTCTTTGCCAGCATGTGAGTAGGACTTCGATCTTGTTGCTGACCTACGCAATTCGCCTCCGGGGGCAGGTTGACGACCATCACTTCCATCATGCGATCTCAAGTTGGCATCATCTGGTTCGGTTTAGTGATTTACAACCATGATGACAGTTGTCCATTAGTAACATACCTGATGCCGGGATAGTTCCTCCGGCTCTTAGAACAGTAAGGAGTCGTGCAAGGGCAACCTGTAGCAAGAAAACAAACTGTTGGAGCTTGGACACTCGAGTGAATCCCCCCTGTGTATCATGGGTGACGCCATTTTCAGAAGCGCAACTGGTACAGAAAGAACGTTTATCCTTAGGATTCCACAAAGCATCCTGAGGAGTAGCAGTCAGATCTTTCTGGCATGCTGTGCAGGACAAGTGAGGCGGCTTGGTATGCCATCTGCTGTCTCCTAGCTTGATACACTCGTCATCTATCGGTTCTTTGCACGTAGCACAGCAGTCGGAAAGTTGATCAGCAAGGACATCAACATTAGTCATCAGGTCTGCAGTGGTGACTTCTTCTTCCAGAGGTCGAAGGGCTTCAAGGTCTCCAAGATGATCTAAGAACTGATGAAGACCTGCGGGTGTTTCCTTCTCCCTCTCTAGCTTTAGAGCACCTTGCAGACCAATGCGGATGAGAAGTTTTAGATAATGAGCAAGACCTGTCACTAAAGACAGAAGCTCCTGAGTGACACCAAGCTTTCGAACACCGGTCTCCTGGGTCTTCGATAACAATGCAAAGAAAGCGACAATCTTCTTGCACAAAAGTTTTGCTTCGCGACCATAGGCGAGATCTAAATGGTACATTTAGTCTTTGTTTACACCATTTCATTGACACTCTCAAAGAGTAAGACTCACCTTTTAAACCTTGGGTCTTAATGTTTGTCGCAAGTTGGTCAATCGCAGAGAAAAGCACATCAACGTGTGCAATGAACCTTTTGGCAACAAGAACTCCGTCCACATAAGTACCATTGCTGACATGAAGAAGCATATCCGAGATGCAGGCGGCAGACGACTCCTCAAAGCTGGATAAGATGCTCCATATCTTATACACCTTCTCCTCCATTACATCCTCTTCTTCCCTCACTCGGTTGCGTTTCTCATCAGTAGCGTCGACTTCTACCTCGGGAGTGTCTAGTGGCTGGCCAGTTGGGGCTAAACGAACATTCCAAAATTTGTGAATCATATAACACTCAGGGTGCCAGTGTTGATTTTGACCATTACGAAAAATCTCCACAAACTGTTTCAGGATTGCAGTGTGGCAACCGTGACACCGCTGTGCGAACTGTGTCGAGTAATGGAAATGGCAGTAGACCTTGCCTTCATGTTCATAGTATGAGTCTTGTGCCCCAAAGACCGTCGGGCAAACGGAGCAGGTGAAATGCTCAATATGATACTTTCGATCCAAGGCCGTGATATACGAGCCACGCAGAGCACCACCACATTCATGACAGAGTAGATCCAATCGACGAAAATAATCGGTCTCGCATAAGGGGTACTGCCCACTTCCGTCCTCTGCATCAACGGGAAAAAATTTGGAAGCCACGATTTGGCCACAGTCCTACACCGCGATGGGTCAATTGTTAAGCACAGAATGGGTGCAATAGTGTGGTCAAAACTTACTTCACATTTGAAGCACTCAAGGTGATATGTCGAAAGTAATGCCCGCACAAATTGACCTGTGAGCGGTTCACCACACTTTTTACAGATCCTCGACGAGCCACCTGGTGACTTAGTATGTGGTCGGCCGTTAGGACGAACCCTGTCACGCGGAGCTGATCGGTCCCAATACCCGGCTCCATCGCCTGGTGTTGTAGGGTCTAAGGGGCTGGAATTGTTTGACTCATATCTTCGGCCCATGCGGCCATCTGGATTCTGGGTTCCATCCACAGGACTGTTCCCAGACACACTCCACCCCCCAGTTATTGCACGCGGCGAGTCGAAAGGAACATTACTATCCGCAGGTGATGTGGGAGTTTGCATTTGATTACCTCCACCATAACCGCTGGTATTTAACGTGGGGCGGACAGCCCCGTTGCCCGGCACGAGGCTATCCGGCAAAGAAACGTCGCCGGGAGGCATATCCGTGCGATACTACGCCGTTGTGCGTTTTGCGTTTAATGAATGTCCAAATATTTTAGCAGATTGGGTCCCCTAGTCTTTGAGATGAGTCGCGTTGGTGATGGCCGCAGGATGAGAAAGAATCGATTTGTCGGGACAGGGATCGGGGCGGGGATAAATTAAAGAATTATTCGGGAGGTTGCAATATGAGTGGTTAGGGTCGAGCAGTAAAATGGTTATCGCATCTTTGAGATAGCAAGAGCCTAGGTCAGAAAACAATTCAATTTCCTTTGCGCGGGGCTATTCAGGGTTATAGTATGAAATCCTCCCGTGAGAACTCACCTCATGCCGTGTAGATGAAACTTGCGGGGAAATTCTAGCAGTAACTCGAGGAATAAGAATCGGAGCGCGTGATCGATGTAATAGATGTAATTTTCCACAATACCAACAATCTATGTAGCGGCTGATCTGAAGATCGAGACGTTTAAAAGTGCAGGCGCCCGTGTCGGCGGCGGCGGCGGGATTGAAGAGGTTGGAGCTCAAAGTGAGACCAGCAAGCGGCGGAGTACACTGGCCGGAATCACAACCATTCCTGATTCCCTGCAAACACCGACAGAGGGTCTTGGTCAATAATCTGAACTGTGAAACACAGAACAGAGAAGCAAGTATGAAATGGATTAACCCCAAAGCATGTACAGTAAAGCAAAAGAGGAATAAGGAGAGAGAGTGATGGGAAGTTAGGAGATCGCGTGTTTGGCAGAGTGGGTGTCTTGTCCTGCTGGCAGTTGTCGCTGTGCCCCCCTATGCTTCATGTTGCTGGTTACCCGCTAGGGATTATCACGTGAATTTACCTCACCGCCTGGAACGCCGCCTGTGGTTGGTAGTGTTGTATCTGTATCAATTACTGTATGGTATCTGTGACAGTAATAAGACAACGGTGCCTGACTCTCTTACAGCATTAATACTATGTACATACTACTACGTATGCACCTAACTTAATGAAATGGGCTCTTGGGATCTGAAATGATGAGAAGTTGGAAGTAATATGCTTCGTTCAAGCAAAAGACAGAAACAAAAAGTAGAATACATAATCCCAAGTTGATATGAAGGAAGAATATAAGGGCAACTACAGATACTAGGTATTCGTATACTCGCCTAGCAAAAAATATATGTAATGTAACTCTCCGTGACTTGGTACAGTAATAGAGCTTTGACTTTGGAAAGTCTCTCTAGGATGAACTAAGAGTAAATGGTTCTTTCATTGGAATTTGGTGATGTGGGCAAAAGCAGGAAAACTCCATACCTCTTCGACCGCTGTCATTTTCTAAGACGCCAACCCTTTTCGCGACCCCTTATTTCTCTCATTTGCGGGGCAACGGGTTACCTCTTTTGGTATTTCTGAAACTGCTAGTCATGACTCCATACATCGACAGTTTATGTTTCTAAGTGGAGTTGCTGTTCGTTTGCGACCCTTAACGCAGGTAAAGGACATATTCCAGTATATGAATGTTTGATTGAACCTATGCTGCAAAATAAATGATTGATTGTGTAATGCTTTAAAGCATTGTTTTTGTGGATTTTCTAACATGTTTCTATCTCTACTTTTATTTATTTGTTTTGTTTGTAATGTGGATTTATCAGGTATTCTTCATAAGGATGTCATAGCCCGGAGAACAAGGGCGGTTGTCTTTTCAATCTAGACTAGTTTAGGAATGTTGGAATGTGGACGGAAGCCCCCCCTTAGGGGTCCTAAATACTAAATGAGCCGAACCAGTTAAGAGTTTAAGCGACACTGCCTTTAAATAGAAATAAGGCTGTGCGTAAGTACGGACATGACGAATGAGCCAATATTCGCACTAGAAGGATAAAGTATTCTCAGGGAGCCAGTGGGTGGTTAAGGGGAAGTATCGGTCAGTAGGTATCAGGGGACTCGGTTAGTAGTATGTACTAGTTAGTAGTCATTCGGGACGGAATGTAAAGTGGAATAGTATAGTATCAATTTGCCCTCATCAAGCAGGCGGTGAAATATGTATCTACATACAAACTTATGCGGAGGTTTACCTTGGGCAAGAAGTGTGAACCTGAATTACCGGTAACTTCATACACTCCATACCATATCCATGATCATAATCGTATAGAATACACCATGAATAAAGAAACATGATGCTTTTCTTTAAATTAGTTTGCACAACACTGTAATCCTTTCAACCGTGTCACAAATTTCACAAATCAAACTTTCTGTCTTGTTTTATCATCTACCTTACATAGTTAGGTATTGACACATGGAGTACTATAGGTCAACTTTCTGTTAAGGAAATATAAAGCGAAAAAGAAAAAGATTTAGAAGACAAATCTAGAAAGAACTACTAGATAAGATCGGGACTCTACTATACAATGTTGAGGTTACTAGAAATTTGTAACTTTTTGTTTATAATATAACGCATCAAGTACCATTTGTCAATGCCCAGACTGCTGCGTTGTTGTATGCTTACCTGTTGTCGCTGGCTTCATAGTAATCCTCCATATTAATTGATGCCAAACATGCACCTCAGACATCTCTAGAAGGCTTTGAGAAGAATCCCTTAAGTTTCTATTCACTCAACCGATAACTGGTGACCCAGCCCACTTTTCTTCCTGCAAAGGTAACAACCTGACATTTCCCCGCTACCTCTTGGGGCAGAACGATCAATGATCATTACTATGATATGATACACACGCGTCTCACTCTGACGTCTGCTTCCGGCCGCTTAAGCGCTCTTCTCGCGTCCATAACTAGGTATCATTCAACCCCACTAACTAGAACCCGACCAGTCTGTTCTATGGCATAATGTCCGATCAGGCGATTCTCCGCATTACGAGGGTACTGACTCTTCCGTTATATTTGAACTTTACCCCTGAAAAGCTCCCTTGAACTGACGATGGGTTTCTTTCGGTGGGTGCTTAGGAAATCAGGCAGATACAACAAGGCACAGACTTGTGTAAGTCTCCATTCCTATGGTGCTGGAAAAGGTTCCCAAGGTTTCGACTTGTCGTTCATAAGCTAACAATCATTTGCTGGACACTGGTTCAAGCTCTGGCGGTGGCTTACGATGAGTCTGACATCCGGAAAGTCCACGCTCTCGTTCTAGGACCGCCAGAGACTCCGTATCAGTTCGGTTTCTTTGAGGTTTGTATTTGCTGCCCTTAAAATAGTTCAACCTGATCCCTATTGACTAGCGGTGGATCACCTTAGTTTGAAATCAGATTTGGAAAAGGTAAATATCCTGGTCTATAGTATGCTCGCAATAGCACAAACTGATCTCTTGCGGCTTTAGACTATCCTGCAAACCCTCCAAATGTCCGAGCTCTCACGACAAATAAAGGACGCTGCCGATTCAACCCCAATATCTATGCATCAGGCAAGGTCTGCTTGTGAGTCCGATCTGGTTGTTGTTAAATCAATATTTTTCTTGGGTACTGACAGTATCCAGGTCAATTCTCGGGTATTTTGTGTCGAAGACTTATTAGTATGACCATAGCTGACAGGTTTGATGTAGCACTTGGCGTGGGGAGCGTGGAGAGCAATGGTCATCTGCCCAAGGCTTGGAGTCTATCCTGATCTCTATCCAGAGTCTGCTGTCTATCAACCCCTATGAAAATGAACCTGGATACGAAAAGGCAAACACCGCAGAGGATATTGAGTGCAAGGCGTCTTACATAGCGAAGGTGAGGGCTATTATCTAGGTTTGTGAGGTATGCTAACAGTACCTCATTGTATTATCAAGATTCGCCATGAAACCCTTCGTCTTACAGTCATTGAGCCTCTAGAGTCGTCACTAGGTGTTTTGCCAGACGGAAGTACGAAGATAGCCGCAGAACGATCATCTGAGGATGAAGAAGACCAGTTACTGGGCGAAGATGACACATATAGGCTTGAACAATATATGGACTTTCGAAAAAGACGGTTCTTATGGTATTTTGAATCCTATATCCAAGCGGTTAATGCCGCCGAACCGGAGACCTCGCGAAAGCGCAAATTCCAGAGAATGCCTTTCGAAAGCCAGGGTAATACTATGGATGGACACTTTGATTACCCTGAAATAAGGCGGCGGCTGGCCTTCATCAAGGAAAAGATCATTTGTGAGACCCGCAAATGGCCAGCCGAGGGACTTGTTGCTAAGGAGCAAGAGTTGAGCATCGCGGTAAATTTGCAGCGTCAGTATGAACAGGTTGTCGAGGATCTCAAAGGCCAGAAAAACTTTGCTGTTGATTTGAAGCTTGCCGATGGGAATCCCTTCCTTTGGGCATTTACTTACTTCGGTAGGCCTATGAGCCATTTGGATGGTGGCATTTTCAAGTTTCAGATCTACATAAGCCCACGTTTCCCCGACGAACAACCCCGTGTGTTTATGGAGACACCGCTCTTTCATATTCGTGTATCGAGGGAAGGGTCCCTGTGCTATTTCCCGCGGCGAGTAGATGAGATGCGTTACCATATCGAAGCGATCGTGGCGGCGCTTGAAGAAGAATCGCCACCGTATGATCCGCGGACTACAGTTAATCCTGAGGCAACTAAGCTTTTCTGGGGTAATTCGGAAGATCGCAAGAAGTACAATAGGGCATTGCGGCGATCGGTCGAAAAGAGTGCTGAGTGAGTTTACACTTGTCTCCAAGACAACATAGAGTACTAATCTTCGAACGCACTGATGCAGGGAAGCGTACGCGTGAAAGTCTCTATTCTCCTGCCGATGAGCAATTGCTTTTTACTTGAGTGTTCTAGGCTTGGTCTTCGCGAAGGCCATATTCGGCTGACTTAATATTTCAGCGGATTGAAATTATCAACTCTATGCACTACTGTTTTGTGTTTGACCTTTCTAGTCATCTTCATGGTCTTTCGCATACAATGGCATGTACGTCATCTGGCGTTAGGAGAAATGGTACTCTGGTTTATTTGCTGGGTTGGGAAGGCGTTTAGATTTATTTCTTCCGTTTCTCTTTTTCTCTCGAGGTGATGCTAAGTTATGAATTGGTGATACCGATGTAATTGTTCGAAGTAGAGAGTAACCAACGGGTAAGCGACGAATGTATTTAGAAGGGAGTCAGGTCAGTGCGGGTGTAAACACTTGAGTCTACCTGAAAAAGTAGTGTCAAGTGCAGTTAATGAACAAGCCCCTCCTCATTTTCGCCCTTACCCCTCGCTCTCCCATATCATTCAGTTTCCGATGGAAAAAATTAAGACATTTCCTACTAGTATGTTTGGATCACGTTCAAAGGCTGGAAATGTGGCTCTCTCTAGTGGGGACCCGGGCTTTTAGCTCAGCCCCCAGATAATTAATTTCTCCGTAAAGCGAAGCGGCGTCCCCCACGAACTTAATATCAACACCCTCCGTCCTCGTCCTCGACTTTCTTTCTCTTATCTTCACCCATCCACCACCTTCAGTTGTTTTAGCTGAGAAATAAACCGCAAATATGTCTAACAAGCGCCCTACGATGGAACTGGGTAGTGTTTTGGTGGTTGGTGGCTGTGGTTTCGTGGGCTGGCACATTGTCAATCAGTTACTCAACTTCCCTTCGGAGACCGATCCCAGTGCCGCCCTCCCGAAGCCAGAAGGAGATTCTCGATTCGATTACCCCCAGTTGTCCGACCGGTACCCAAGGTGTATAGCAAAGGTCGCGGTGGTTGACTTGCGAACAACCAACAATCGGTTACCTGGTGCCGAGTATTACGACGGCGATATTACGTCGGTGGAGTCTATGTTGGGCGTTTTCCGCAAAGTTAAGCCGGACGTTGTTATTCACACTGCTACGCCAAATGTCTTGGATGGGAACAAGGAGCTCTTGCGCAAGGTGAATGTGGACGGGACGAAGATGTTGTTGGAGGTCGCTGGCGGCGCTCGCGGAGATTGGGGTGGAAAGTGCAAGGCTTTCGTGTACACGAGCTCGAGCTCAGTGGTGCATGACACACAAAGCGATTTGATCAATGTAAATGAGGAGTGGCCTTATGTCAGAGGAGAGCGTCAGTTGGAATATTACTCGGAGACTAAGGTACGTGATGCGATGTGATTGAACCACCCGTTATATCTAGTCAATGTTTGCTGATGACACGGTGGTGGTTTTAAGGCGGATGCGGAAGAACTCGTCTTGAAGTATAACCGAACCTCGCCCTCTAACATGTTGACCTGTGCTGTTCGTCCAGCCGGTATTTATGGAGAGAAGGACACCACATTCACCTTCAAGATCCTGGAACACTCGTCCAAGGCTTCTCCAGCCGTCCTTCGGATGCAATTGGGCGAGAACAACAACCTGTTTGACTTTACCTACGTCGGAAATATTGCATATTCTCACGTGCTCGCCGCATACCGCTTGATCGCAACGAAAACCCGCCTAGACTCCAAACAGAGTGAACCGCTAGACCATGAGCGAGTTGATGGAGAGGCTTTCAATATTACTAATGATTCACCGGTCTATTTCTGGGATATGACACGCGCCGCTTGGGCCTTGACGGGCAAGGTTGTTGAGCCCCACCAGGTGTGGGAGCTCCCCGAGACACTTCTCGGTACTATCGGCGGCGTCGCGGAGGGCGTGCTGGGTCTTTTTGGCAAGACGCCGCGTTTGACTAGGCGGATGGTCCGGTATTCATGCATGACTCGTTACTATTCATGTGACAAGGCCAAGTCTCGACTGGGATATACTCCCATTGTTCCTGTTGATGAGGGTCTTGCCCGTGCAGTTGGATATGTGGTAGAACGGGAGCGACTTGAGGGTGAGAAGAAGGGGCAGTAGTGGGAAATTGCAATTGAAAGCTGGAGATAAATAGGTGATATGATGTAATATAGGTAATTCTGAAACTCGTCTGGTTTCTTTCTATCGAGCATATATTCCTTAATGATACATGGATTATAGGTGGCTTTACCCCCTAAATCAGGTTAATTCAATTGCCAAAGACTCAGAAGACAACATTAGCCTAATCGGATTTATGGCCAACATTTAAATTGCACCTCCCTATTACCTAACCGCTTTCTCAAGAGATATATCGCCATTTCATGCAAATATTGCTGAAGACCGCCAGAAGACTCCATTACTGGAAAATGTACTGCCTTTCGCATCAAGTACTAACCTCTTGCGGTATTGACTTAGCTATTTATCGCCGAATAGTCCATTACAGGATGGGTCATGAGAACCACAAAGTTGGAATACTTTCATATGGGCCGCATGTGAAAAACAATAAAACGACAGGGTATCTGCTTGTCCCTGTATCACTTGACCCATCGAGACCATTTGATCACAGTGTCGCTTTTTATTTTATCAATATACCCAACGTTGAAGTTGCACTACATTTCATAAGGGGGAAGGGAACTTTTACTTGGACTGGACAACACCAGACCGCGATCTTTAAAGCCAGCCATGTCTCCTCTTTTCCTTCTTCTTACCCCCAAACCTTTCTCTTCAAACAGTCTGACACTAAAAGCCGTATATATTCCAATTATAGTAGCGATATCTGCGGAATCACACACTTGAAGATGAAACCATCCCCCATTTCTAGATTCAATCCCTCCTTCCTGCTTCCGCGTATACTTTGGCTGTTTTTCTGGCTGATTAGTATACCAGGATCAGGTGCCAGTAATGACTACGACTCAAGTGAGCATTTGGCTAGTATAAAGGAAGGTATTCCTGGAAACGATGCCTCTTTCGACTACGTTGTGGTTGGTGGTGGTAACGCAGGGGTGCCTCTGGCGGCACGCCTGGCTGAACAGAGCTTCAGTGTGGCGTTAGTAGAAGCTGGAGACTTCTACGAGAAGAAATACCCCCTAGCAAAGGTCCCCGGGGCTGTTATCATTGGCACTGGAACTGACCCTATGAGCATTCGAACTCCCATCGACTGGGGTTTTCTGATAAACACCGGACCGGGAGCAAACTACCGGACCATTCACTATGAGAAAGCTAGATGCGTAGGAGGATCGTAAGATATACCGGACCTTCTGATTCTACTTCTAGACTATGCATTAACCTTATCTATCGTTATATAGGACAGGAAGCAACTATATGGTGTACCACAGGTCTGTGCTTCCCGATCTTCTACCTTGATATTAACTAAAGAATGACTGGAACTAGGCCGACAAAAGGAACTATGAAACGATGGGCTGAGTTAGTTGATGACGAAAGCTACACCTTCGATAGTGTGTTCCCTTTTTATACAAAGACGATCAACTTTACTGCACCTAATGTTGAGCTCCGCCCAGCAAACGCCACTGTGAGTTATCGAGAGGATGCGTCCGATATACGGGGCCGACCTGTTCACTTGACTTATCCTAATACCGCGTCATCCTTCTCTAGCTGGGCCAAGCTTGGTTTAGAATCAGTAGGTGTTGAAGAAACTGCAGAGTTCAACAGCGGGTCGTTGTTAGGCTCCTTTTACACCCAGACTACTATTCGACCGACCGATCAGAAGAGAAGCAGCTCTGAGTCTGCATTTTTTAGGGAACCATCATCTGCAAAGTATCTAAAAGGCTTGACACTATATAAGACCACAATGGGCAAAAAGATACTATTCGACGAGAAGAGAGCGACAGGTGTTGAAGTTACCACCGTAGGGTCGAAGTATATTCTAAGTGCGACACATGGAGTTATCATCTCAGCAGGCGCTTTCCAGAGTCCCCAACTACTTATGGTATCAGGAATTGGTCCTGCTGCTGCCCTTAAAGAGCAGGGGATAGATGTTATTGTTGACCTCCCAGGCGTTGGTCAAAATTTGTGGGACCAGGTCTTCTTTGGACCGACATACCAAGTGGCTTTGCAGACGTTCAATAAGCTTCTTACAGATATCCCATATCTAATAGAACAAGTCATGCAGTATTTCACTTCTCAGACTGGAGCATTGACCAATCATGGATTTGACTTCGTGGCATTCGAAAAGCTCCCCGGAAGCTTACGGTCCGGATTCTCTGAACGAACGGAGGAAGACCTAGCCTGGTTTCCGGAAGATTGGCCTGAGGTCGAAGTATGTTTCTAATTTTTATTCTAAGCACTCCCAAAACTTCAAGAATGCTAATATTCTGGACATCATCTACTAGCATATCGTTGCGCCGCTCTTTATTGGCGACTTTGGTGATCCCATCGCCATGCAACCGAAAGATGGCAAGCAATATGGAAGTATCATGGCAACACTTATGGCACCTACTTCTCGGGGGAACGTTTCTATCGTTTCAGCTGATACGGAGGATCTACCAGTCGTCCATCCGAACTTGCTCACTACAGAGACAGATCAGCAAGTAGCAATTGCAGCATTCAAGAGAGCGCGTGAAATTTTTCGTAGTAGAGGTATGGCACCTATTATTGTCGGAGAGGAATATTTCCCAGGGGAAGCAATCCAAACAGATAGTGAAATACTTGACGTCATCCGGGATACTGCTATGGCTCCGTGGCACGCTGCCGGTACATGCAAGATGGGAACCAGATTGGACCCTATGGCAGTCCTCGATAGCCGAGCACGGGTGCTTGGAGTTGATGGACTGAGAGTGGTCGACGCCAGCGCATTTCCATTCCTTCCCCCTGGCCATCCCCAATCGGTTGTTTGTATGTTCTGTGTTGTCTTTCTTGGTATTACTACCGCTGACTGTTGTAGATATGCTTGCGGAGAAGATTGCGGCGGATATTATAGGCCATAGAAGCGATGACAGCTAGGGTGATAATGCTAGGTTGGAGATAACGGGATGGCAGATGTTGCATGATTCATGTGGAGAAGCTTGAAATCGTGATATTATTCGGCGAATGATTGAATAGGAGCTCCCCAATCGTTCTCATAAATGAGATGTGACAGTTGCGTATGAATCTTATCATCAGAAACTGATCAGCCTGAGTAACAGCGCCAGCTCCAATGCTGTGAACAAATGCGCCCTCCCGATTTAACTCCTCAATCCCAGCGTATACTACATCGTTCACCAATCAGGCGTCCCAAACCTATCCTTGCTTTGCTGCACACCGAGCATGGGAGCCATAGCGTTCAACAAGTGAAACTCACTGTGACTTATGTATGATGTAGGGGGCTGGGCCGGTAAGGTCAGAATGAACACATAGAGATAACAATCATACGAACTACCCGAAGCGCTCGATTGCATGATCGAGTTCGATACTTCGACATCAGGTACTACACCCCGAGATTCACGCACGGATGTTTTCGAGAAATATCAAAGACAAAAAAAGGTAACTCTCATGACTGGAATGAAAGTATAATCAATCAGATTGCTTTGGGGGGGCTGAAATCTAAACTCTGCCGAAAATTCCACGGTGCAGCCCAGGCCTGTCTGTCGTCATCTGGATGGGACAGAAATCGATCCATTCCATGGTTGAGCTCGTATGGGGATTAGTAGCTACACTGTTCTCATGGAGAAAAGAAGTACGTATTGTACCGTACCTTTTTCCTCCCCTTAAAGAGCGCTTCGCCCCTCGTCATATTTAATTTATGGCCCATTTGCAAAGATCAATGCGATCCGAAATAGATCCGTACTACATTGGTCCCTAATTAGTTATAGTCTTGTCTGTATGTAGCCTGCATCATGTATGGATGAATGCACATAGACGTAGCTATGTATGTACCTATCCGTCAGATGACCCCCCTCCGATTGCCACGTATCAGCGGAAGGAATCCCAAATATGAGAAAAACCCATCTTTTACTCCGCAAACAGCACCCGTCGATTCTGACGGTTTATGCTATAGGTGGGCGACATGGGGGTGGGTTTAGCATGTCCTGTACCACCTCTTTCCCCCCGGTCCAACTCAACCTGTGAGGTCGAGCTTATCAAGGGCGTGGTTTGAAGATCAGAAGCAATCGTAGAATGTTGGTTGGATGCCGATCAATTGGGTTTGGGTACCAGCTGAAATGGTGGAGTTGCAGAACCCAATTGGAGGGAAGGGAGATAGAGGGAGGAGGGGAAAGGGCATCCGTTTGGATTCTTTTTTTTTTTACTTTTTATGCTTTTCTTTGTTTCCTTCCCCGGATTTGGTCCTGAGGATGAATTTCGGCATGCTGATTTGATCCCTTGAAAGACGTCAAACAGGGGCAGAGAGACCCACGGCGATGAAACGTCTGTGTTGCTGGTCTATCGTCATGTCTATACTGAAGTCTACAGGGGAGAACAGGGTGGTTAGAGTAGGTAATGGAATGAGGAATGATCATTGCCTGATGGGGGAATGATGTGTCGTTTGTATATGATATATGCGGGTATGGGTTATTCGGCACCGATGTTATGCGTTTGAGAAGTTGATTTTCTGGGCCTCCCACCCGTGGAAGGCTTTTTCTTTTCTTTTTCCATTTGTTTTTACCCCGCAAAGGATTGCTGACTGGCCTTAGCCTTTTCTATATGGTCCTGGTGACTGAATACTTGGGAAACTTTATTGGCATGCCAAAGGTACGGGTCCACTGTATATCCGACTTCCTACCACCACTGCCGCTTAACCCTAAGACTTGCCCGGATTTGCAGGACAATTGGTTAGTAGTTACCCTTTAGTATTACCTAAGAGATTATTAGTCTCCTGATGAATTACTGCTTCGGTATCGGAGGGTAAATTATGATTGGTCAATCATAATAACCTACCACCTGTAATCTCAATGATAACAATAACAATAACAACAGAACATATATACATTGCTGGGTTTCTGTGGCTACCATTTTGCCTCTACAGAGGAGACGCTACCACCGGGCTGGTGTAAATAATATCCCGTAACCATCATGATACATTACAAACCCACTTCTAGGCATAGAAATACTACTAATAGTTACCGAAGGAAATGCATCCGAAACAACATGCAGACAATTCGCTTACCAACAGGTATATGCACCGGACCTCCCTGTTACCTAGTTTGTCTCTTAGTCTTCTCTCTCTCATAGATTAGCCCATCTAGATAGGATACATTCAGGTTTTCCCCAGATATCCACAACTCTACCACGCTGCATCTCCTTCCCAAAGAGTCCGGACGACAAAGGGAGGCAAAATAAGGTCAAGTGAGCAACGATCTTCTGGCACCGGGAACGGTTCCATGGGATGACCGTACAGAACGAGACAGCTTCCCGTTGTTAGCAAGGGTGGTGACGTCCCAATGGCTGCTCGAGAACCTGGGAACAAACCATGCCAAATTTCGTGCCACTTCCGTAGGTATGCATGTTTCTTGCTCCGACTCCTCCGCGCCCCCAAAACTCTACAGGGGGCGGTTTCTAGACCCATACGAAATGGCGAAAAGATTAAGAATAAAATAAAAATAAAAAGGTTGCACAGGGGCGAACCTGATGAGAACGATCGATATGGCCGACCGTTAAGATGGGTTGACCACTGGTGGCGTGTGGTGGCTGTTGTATGGGAGTCGTATGGTTCGGGATTGAGATATCTTCTTCCCCCTCTTCTCTTTATTTTAGGTGTTATAGTAGCTGTAGGGTACTAAGTTTTGGAGTAGGGGGGATGAGAAAAGGGTGGTGGTTACTGGGCGACTACTTGTTGATGACGAGGGAAGGAAGATTAAACTAAAGCATCATAATAAATAATCGGATCATGGTCTTGGTCTCCGAGCCGTTGTCCAAGACCAGTTGCAGAAGGGGGAACGAATCATGAGTTGACATGCAGTTCCAGATGTATGTACTAACCTAAATCATGTACTGTGCTCCCGAGTGGTGAGGCCGAGCCAGGCCTGTGCCAGCTTCCTTCTTTGCTCACGACCCATGATGTCGAGGACTCAGGTACGTTAAGCTAGGGCAGGGAGTTATACATTATGTTGTAGGTGGGTAGTTTTGGGGGCTGGGAGGAAAAGTTGGGGAACTGGTTTTGGTCGATGTATTTAATTTATTGATATCGATTGAAGGGTTCTAGATGGAGAATAGGTTAGTAGTGGTGTGGTTGGTCACAAGTGACACTTAACTGTTTTGGAGTTCTAACTATATAATCAATCGATTATCGACGGTGGATCATTGATCATAAAATAAGAATCATACTATTCTCGAAAAGGGTGCCTCTTGTTGTCAACTAAAACAATACTAAAACGACGTATACCGAGAAGTTACGGCTAAGCGGGTGGGTCAAACATTGTTATCAGGTAAGAAGAGAACTGAAAAAGAGAGGAGGAGAGGGAATGTTGGAAGAAGGGGAAAAAATAAAAAAAGAAAGGAATGGAAATAAGTCAGAGCAGGAGAGACGAGTTAACAAAATTTCCAGTCAGAAATAGTAGGCACTGTAAGTCGACCGTTTTCTTACTGACTCTTCTTCCCTACTCTTCGAGGTGAGACTTGAATGGATGTCACTGGACTGGGGACTGCGTTGTTCTTTTTTTTTTTTTTTCCCTTTTCGCGCCGTTACCTTACTTTACAGCACATCCTTACCTACTCCGTACACTCCGATGTACTACTAAATCTCTCCACCCACTCACACTTCACACTTACTTCCACTCTCGACTTGTCTTTCAACTCAACGTTCTCGTCGCCGTTTTATTATTCGTTTTCTCCCCCTCGTCTTCTTTTTCTGGTTCTTGCTGCCAATCTCGCTCTACCAGATTTCCCACACTTCTTAGCACGCCTATCTGTTTGATTCTCTTCCACTCAGTCAGCCTCGTTTTGGGGTTGACTCTGTCGATCACCCTGGCTTCGCGTTGACGCCTCCGTCGCGCCATTCCCCGCATAGACGCTTCGTTCTTCATTCCATTTCTACTCAGTCCTTACGTGATCACGATACTTTTTTTTTTCTGACCTTGGGTCTTTCTTGATCCGACCTTTTTCAAGACCCCGAAATAATATTTTCTCAGTTTCCCACTCCAATCAGGGTCGTTCGCTTCTTGAATTTGCGCCCCGCAATTTAGCCATGGCCTGTTGATGTTGCGGATGAATCCATAACCTCATTTCTAAGGGCACCCGCTCTGCCCGGCAGACGGTCTGCCTGGCTCTGCTCACAGTTGATTTTCGTTCGTCCTTTTGCCTACGGTACCTGGAGTCGCGGCGATCATCCCTCCCCGGGACTTTCCCTCCAGCTCGGAAACCTTGCCAGTCAACATGGCGGGCAATGGCACTCAGAGTCCGCAATTCCTGGCTCCGCCGGCCGTGACTGCCTTACGGCAGGAGGCCCGGAGCATCGTTCCGAGTTTAACCTCCTCGAATCGCTCTCTCAGTGAATACAATGACATGCAGGAAGAACGTGCCGACTTGAAGCAGGCGGCGGAGCAGACCTTGAATGTCATTGTCGACCTTGACCTCGAAGGTCGGATCAAATGGGTCAGTCCGTCATGGAAACAGGTCGTGGGAACCGATATAGGTTCCGTGGAGGGACGGATGATTTCGGAACTTATCGTCGACAACAAGAATGCCTTCAACGACGCGGTTGAGGCCATGAAGGAGGATGACTCTCGAAGCCGATTTATCCGTTTCTCATTGCAGATGGGCTCTGATTCTGTCTTGAAATACTCGCCCGAACCACGGCCCTTAGAAGAACCGGAGACTACAGAAACTGCTGAAACTGAATTTTTGGGCGGCCAGGAGGAGCCGCTCGCAGAGACGGATGAGCACAGTCATGATATTCTAACGATGGAAGCACAAGGAATCATGGCGTTTGACCGTACGTCAGACGGCACCGGGCATGTAAGTTACTCTCCACGTCAGGACTATGGGCAAGCCGCTAACCGACGGATGAAACGTAGACCATGTGGATGTTGCGACCGTTCACCGAGCCAAGAGAAGTCACCATAGACCTCCCTCCTTTGTTGGTGGAATCCTTAGGCGTCGGAGCTGAGGTATTAGCGAACTACTTGACGACTTTAGCAGAAGCTGCGGCCAACGAACCCGACCCTTCAAAGCATCCTGCCCCGAGCCCGATATTGTGTCGGATCTGCGAGCGTCAAATTACACCCTGGTGGTTTGAGAAACATTCGGATCTTTGTGTACAGGAACACAGGGCTGAGATGGATGTTCAGATTGCCCAGGAAAACCTCAACGAACACCGTCATGCGATTGTGAGGGTGCTGGATGCTCTTGAGGCTCGGCAGGACAGACCTCTGGTGTTGGGCGAAGTCAATCCACCTTTACCCCAACCTGAGTACAAAGGACTACCCATTGGGCCGTCCCCTGCCGCTTCAGCTCCATCGTCGGGGTCCGTATCCAACTCTAGTTCCGCTCCTGCCACTCCACCTAGGTCTAGGGACCACTCGGTCTCGGGCATGGGGCATTCCCGAGGTCGATCGTTCGCTGTCCGGCGGCCATTGTCTCGCATTGTCGAATTGATCCTGGACCTCTGCGACACTGCTCTCGAGATCAACATGCCTGTATTGAAGGAGACCCGAGTAGACAATAGCGATGAATTTCGAACCCTGTCTCCACAGTCAGAATCGCGGATTTCACAGGTCCTTCAGTGGCAGTCCCCGAGTTCTAATACCCTGGAACAAGAGCAAGGTTTAGCTGCTTTGTGCACAGATACAGAGCAGGTTGCTAAGGCTAAAGTGGATACGACCATTCGGTATCGCAGGATCGTCGAATATGCTGAGCGGATTCGCATCGAGTATACGGTTTTAGTAGAAGAATGCATTACTGCGGCTCTCAGTAAGGCTGAGCGTATTGCAGCCGGCCAGTTGAGCGACTCTAGCTCGGATGATGAAACTACACAAGATAGCCTTGACAGTATCACTGGTACTAACTCAGCACCGAGCCCGGCCCCGACTCGAGAGCCCATGCCGTTACCTCGTCCGATGTCTGCTTTGACGATGTCCATGCGAAACTCTCCCGATCGTTATCAGTCGCCGCACTCCTCTGAAGGAAAATCCTCATCGGTTGCTGTGTCTACTGGATCGAATAGTCCGATGGAATGTCCCACACCACGCTCGCACAAGAGTGTTGCCGGGGTGCTGGGTACGTCTCAACCTTCCCGGCGCGGCCTTGCCTCTGCAGAGTTTGATGCCGGGGAAACAAGTGACAGCAGCGTTCTCTCAACGGCTTTCCCTGGCGCCATGCGAACTGATTCACCATCTTCCGATCGAAGTTTGGATAGAAAACGCAGGAGTCTGGTACTTCCTGGGCTGTCTAGTTCACCTCGCCGGGGGCATTCACCTGCTAGGATTTCTGGTCCCCATTCCCCATTGCGGATGCCCAAACCTCGCCTTTCCAGTGGTGCTGAAAGCTTACCATCTCCCATAGTTTCACCATCGACAAACTCCGGTGAATTAATGCATCATCACTTCCGCCATCATCGCCGCCAATCATCGGCAACTTCGTCCGATGCTCCTAGGCCACCTGTATCGCCACACCTGACATCAGCTAGTCAACCGCAACCGCGTCCAGCGCCGCCATCAATCAAAGATTTCGAGGTCATTAAGCCTATCAGCAAGGGTGCCTTCGGTAGTGTATATTTGTCAAAGAAGAAGACAACCGGAGAATACTTCGCAATCAAAGTGCTCAAGAAGGCGGATATGGTTGCCAAAAATCAGGTCACCAATGTCAAAGCTGAACGGGCAATCATGATGTGGCAGGGGGAAAGCGATTTCGTGGCTAAACTATACTGGACGTTCTCCAGCAAGGACTATCTCTACTTGGTAATGGAATATCTCAACGGGGGTGACTGTGCATCTCTTGTCAAGATCTTAGGTGGACTTCCTGAGGATTGGGCTAAGAAGTATATCGCCGAAGTAGTCCTTGGGGTAGAACATCTCCATAGCAGAGGTATTGTTCATCGAGATCTGAAACCAGACAATTTGTTGATTGATCAAATGGGCCATCTTAAGTTGACTGATTTTGGGTTGTCTCGGATGGGACTTGTTGGGCGTCAAAAGCGGGTTCTGAAGAGTATGAACAACGAACCAGCGCCCGATCTCCTGAAACAGGGACCCTTCCCTCGCGCTAATTCTATCACATCCTCTCGGTCTGCGTCTTTTGATTTCCAGGCCCCTGGTTCACCAGGAAGCACGCCACTGATGACTCCCGATGTTGCTGGTAGCATACCCCAACCGTCCTATTTCAACCTTAATCAGACTGGGCTCAGCCGTCAGACTTCTCGTCGAGCGTCGGGATACCGCAGTGATAGTGTTGGTAGCGAGGGTTTGAACGCCGTGTTCAAGACGTTATCACTTAGTGAGCCCAGTGACGCACCGCATTCATTACCTGTTCCCGTGCCTTGCTCTAGCAGCGTGACTGAGGAGGAGGGCCAAAGCGAAGCGGGGGAGTCACCTCGTTTATTTCCATTACAACCAACAGCGAGTAATTCAGCTCCACATGGAACACCGCCGCAGCAGACCATGATGCCTCCATTGATGGCACTCTTTGACCCCGAAGATCATAACAGACGTTTTGTTGGCACCCCGGATTATCTAGCTCCTGAAACAATCAATGGCGTGGGTCAGGATGAGATGAGTGACTGGTGGTCCTTGGGTTGTATAATGTTTGAATTTCTCTTCGGTTATCCTCCTTTCAACGCAGCTACTCCTGACGAAGTGTTCGACAATATACTCCACCGAAGGATCAACTGGCCGGAGGAAGCTGAAGAGCTGACGACTCCAGAGGCTATTGATCTTATGAATAAATTGATGACCATCGACCCTGCCCAGCGTATTGGAGCCAACGCTGACGAAAAATATCCCAATGGAGGAGCACAGATTCGTAGCCATTCTTGGTTTTTGGACATCAATTGGGACACTCTACTAGAAGACAAGGCTCAATTTGTTCCGAACATTGAGAACCCTGAAGACACCGAGTATTTTGATGCCCGTGGGGCTACACTTCAGGCCTTCTCTGAGGAACTTGAGGATGGAGACCCCCCGCAACCTTTGACATCCGGCTCATACCCAGATCGTCCCCACGATGCGCTTTTCAAAGTTCGCTCGCAGGTCAATTCATCATCAAAGCGACCATTGATGCCTCTACACATTCCACCCCATGTCCGCGAGTCGCGTAGCAGAAGGCTCAGTGAGCCTTCCCTAGAAGATGACTTTGGCAATTTCTCCTTCAAAAATCTTCCCATGCTCGAGAAGGCAAATAAAGATGTGATACAAAAACTACGACAAGAGGCGATGCAAGCACAGCAGCGCCAGTATGCGCCTTCAGGCCCACAGCAAAACCCCGCGCAAGGGAAGGACCAAACGCAGGGACAGTGTCCGCCGGCATCTTCGTCTGGCCCCTCATTGGAAGGAAGTCCGTTGCCAATGCCGTTGCAGCGAACCTTGTCACAAAACAAAGGAAATAATCGACCTTCCTCACCGTCAAGTCAAGCGAACTCGTCCCCTAGTCGACCATCTCAGCCTTCATCTCCACTCCTTGTGCAATTCAGTACTGGCCATCACAACCACGAGCGCAGGAAGACATCTGGATCTTCCTCGGCTACTTCCCACCACTCGAGTGCTTCTGGACAACCTGCTAGTACTGACCAGGGTCGTATGACAAGCCTAAAAATGAGCTCATCCGCATCGTCGCCGGTGAAACCACACCGGGCTGGGACTCATTCGCCTGACAAAACACCCTCAGGGCCGCCACGTCATAGTAGCGCATCCTCAAGAGCCAGGTCGCAGACGATCGGGTCTCAGGATGGTGATTTGTCGTCATCACTGGCCAAGGAATCTTACGTTGCTGGTCATTACAAGAGACGCAGCCAACTGTTCGATATCTCACCATCCTCCTCGGATAACGAGGAGCGCACAAAGCAGTTGCTCAAAGTACAACGACGACGGCAGAGCTCAAGGCGCCTTTCCCAGATCAATTTCCCCGATGGTCCTTTCTTCCGACCGCTGGACGTACTTATTTGCGAGGATCATCCAGTTTCTAGAATGGTGATGGAACGTCTGTTTGAGAAGCTCCGCTGTCGTACGATCACTGCCGTGAATGGCGCCGAGGCTATGCGTTACGCCCTCAGTGAAGTGCAGTTTGACATTATCATGACGGAATTCAAACTTCCCCAGGTGAATGGAGCAGATGTCGCTCGTATGGTTCGAGAGACACGAAGTGCCAATCGACACACTCCTATCATTGCAGTTACGGGCTATTTGAAAGACTTACCAGAAACTCACCATTTTGACGCCCTTATCGAAAAACCCCCAACCCTAACCAAGCTTACCAAAGCCTTGTGTGACCACTGTCAGTGGAAACCTCCCCCGAAGGATTTTAACCCTTCTCAGCCGTTGGTCGTTCCGGCTCCAGTGCCACGTCAAGTCCCGGCACCCCAAAGTCCGAGTTCTGCAACATCGTCGACTTTTGTACCGGTGCCTGCGAGCTCATACCAAGGGTCTAGTCGTGCAGACTCGATTGGAAGTAGCTACTTTGGCGATATGGAATCTGTCAAGGCTGAGGATGCCTCGGTGGTTAGTCGCAAGCATGATGAGTGGGGTCCAAGTCAAGGTGGACTAGGTATATCAGGAGAAAGCGCTACGAACCAAGGAGTCTCGACCCAAGAAGCCACTGATTCTACTACCAAAACTAGCTCAGATGCTCCGCCTGCTCCAAGTTTGCTTCAGGCTGTCTCTGCCCCGGCTGCTATGGATGTATCCGGTACGCTTACCCCTCGAAAGCAACGCTCCAGCGAAGCGATTCGGGCAAAGAGAGAATCTTTGGAGAGAAAACGTTACGAGTGCGCGGAGTCTGGAGATGATGAAGACGAGGAACTTGGGCGTTCCCAGCCACGCACACAAAGCCCGCGCAACCGGTCAACCCGCCCTGGCTCTAAGTTGGGTATAGAAATGATGAGAACCAACAGCAGAGGTAGTGTGGTCAGCGGTAGTGAGGAATTAATTAAAAAGGAGAGAGAATCGCTGGATAGGAGGAGGAGTGGAGGCTCAGAGAGCATTAGTGAGGAGCAAGCAGAAACCCCGAGCGCCACAGGCATAGAGGATAAGTTCGAAGGGCTTCAATTCCCCGAAGAGGCTATTACGCTGTCAGTTGAAGATGATTTTAGCCCTAAGCAGTCACCCACGCTTTCCGCTTCAAATATGAGCCCAAGCTACTCTACACTGTCATATTTAGAGTCCTCATTTGCTCATGGTGGTACTGAGACAGGCTTTGGGGCCAATCCTGAAGACAGCACGGAGACTCTCAAAAAAGGACACATCACTCCCCCCATCGTGTTCACAAGGGGGGATGGGGACAATTCCATGCCAGTTGACCCGAACACACCTTATATCAAGATGTCTAGCCCCGATGATGACATCGACACAATCCCCGATTCTGAAGCCACTCCACGACCGATACATACTCCTTCACTGTGCCTAGACTCGGAGGTTACACCTCGTCAAACAGGAAGATAGAGCGTTTACACCTTGGTTGAAAAGATAGACTCTTATCTTGTGGTTTAGAAACTGCTCCAGGATGCAACTGGATTGTTGCTTAACAGATATCTTTGTCTCACTGTTCGTTTATGACATTTCTCATTCTCTGTATCATCTTTTCTCATTGCTGTCTTAACACAAGTTTGTTCACTTATGCAGTTTGTCAGAGTAACTCTCCATTCTGTTTCCTCTTTTTCCTTTTGCTCCCCATTGGATTTTATTTCCTTTGCCAGATTAAGCGGGTGTTTAGGAGTGATATTATCATGTCAACCAGGTCATTCGAGCTATTTCTTTACTGTTTTATTTTGCTCTGCTCGAATATCCTTCGCTCCCATTCCAACCATCTCTATCTTCATTACATTTTCCTTTGTTTCATTCCATCAACTATCTATCTTCCCTCAAGACAAAAGTGTATGTACGAATTAAACAAACTGCCCAAGGAGAGCAGGACAAAGTTCTTGAGGTTGAGTCCCAAAAGAAATCACCAAAAAAGACAAAAAAAAGGAAGGGGCCTCCGAGCGCATGATATAAGAACTTTTTCACGGTTACTTCTAGTAAATATATGTTGTGTATTTTATGTTTTGATTGCATTTATGGTGTTTACATGATTGACTGGGCTGGTCATGATTTTATTCGATTTGGGTTCCGCGTTCATCTTTTGAACTAGTTTATTTATACGGTTCTTTTCAACCTTTTCTTTTATGTTTCACTTATAGGATCTGAGGGAATTTGTACGTATAGTATAGTAAAGTCTATGAGATGCCACTTGTAATGTCAGGTATAAATGCATAGAAGATGCGTAAAGCTAATTATCAATCTTGTAAAGTCTAATATGATATAATAAATGACAGTGAATGTAAAAAGAAAAGACTTGACACTCATGCCCCCAAAACACATGTACAAAACTGCCAATGCGTATGCTCGTATGAATTATGACAGACTCAATCCCGTCTATCATCAAACAACAAAAAATGCCGCCCACTAAACCAACCATTAACAAATAAACGTGGATCATATGCGCGTTGGTATCAAGTAGATGGCAGTGTTATCAGAATATGTATATTTGACAAACAATGAGAAGAATGGGAAGTTTGGTTTAGGTATTTATAGGACATAGGATGGCTGTGAGAATCATTTTGTACCAGGCGAAACGGAGCGGATGCGGCCCTGCTCAGCCAAATCGTCATGTTCCCGGCTCGTGTTGGAGCGATGACGGAAGAAACGGTTGCGGCTGATGGACGAGAGACTATGGGTGCCTTGGGACTCGGTCGAGCGACGAGGGTCACCTGGTTGAGATGGGACGCTGAGGTTGGACGGACGACGTGTTCTGGAGGACGACGTGCGGCTTTGGCGTTCGGCCTCTTCCTCTTCCTCTTCTTGGATGCGACGTTGGGCAGCTTCGCGGTTGGAGAAACGGACGACGTCATCGATACGGGGGGAGCGAGTTTCAAACACATCGCCCATCACATCGCCAGAGGCAACATCGCGCATACCCAAGGAGAAGTCCACATGCTTGCGCGACTGTATCGACTCCCCGCGGGCACGGGCAGCGGCGGTATCCATGCCTTTGCGCAAGATTGATGGGTGGCGGGTGGCGCTGTTGCTGTGACCGGTACCCGGGGGCGTATCGTGGACGGGAGTGGGCGGAGGACGATTGTCGCCGTGGTCTGCTGCGGATGACCCCTGGGGTCCGAAACCCGTGACGTGGAAGGGAATATCCACACGGGCACCTTGGAGGTTCATGCGTGGGCCCTCAATGCCAATCTCCTGAAGGGCGACCATAAGCATACAGATGAACTTGTTGCGACGTTGCAAACGCAATCCTTCGTTTTGCCAGTTCGATTTGTAGAAGAAGACGACGTTGAGGGTAACGGAGAAGTTCTCTGTCACGGCACGCATCTCAGTCAGAATGTTCGTCTGGAACTCGCGCTTTTCGCTGCGGACGAATTCCAACAGGCGCTGACGGAGAGCGTCGATCTGCTCAAGGGTCGTGCCGTATTTAATGACGATGGGTATTGCTTCCGCGAGGGCGCCGGATCTGCGTTGGTTGAGGATAAAGAGAGTGTTCAAGTAGCTGTTAGGCGCCTGGACGACGTGACCCTGCATCTTCTTGAACTCCGTGTAAAGCAGCGAGATTTGCTTGACAAAATAATCGTCACCCAAGCCAGCATCACCTGCATTACCGTATATCGTCACACGGTCGCCGACATCGAATGGATGTTTGACGAACACGAAGACAATCGACTGCAGAAACTCCTGGGCAGTGGCGGAGAACAACCAAGACAAGGCGAGGATACTGGAGCCGGCTGATGTGAGCACTCCGGATGCTGAAGTCGAGATCAGAGATAGGAAGACGATCAATGCGATGACGAGGACGAAAAATTCCAAGACATTGTCTAGTCGTGAGACGACCGAGTCAAGATCCTTCAGCGATGCGGTAATAGCCTTACGTTCCCGTCCGATTTCGACACAAACTGCCTCCAACTCGTCCATAGAAATATCGCCATTCATATCCTTGTCGAACATGATGAATGCAGCCTCGGCTTCCTCGCTGTTGTCGAACGCCTCCTTTAGATCACCGGCAAAGACAGTATCAAATCCATCGCGCACGAAGGTCCGGTAGAGTCGCCGGGCCAGAACTTGGCAGCCAGAGGTGGTCCGCAACAGAGTCAACACGACTTGGTAGGGATGACTGCTGTTGGTAGCCTTGCGGCCAGTGAAGTCTGCGGCGACTGCGCCCGCCACATCGCCAACCTTATTCAATGCGCCTTTGGCTACTCGCTGCGCCTTTCCAGCGTACTGCATAGGGTAGCGCAGCGGCGTCTTGGTGCCACTGTCACCGCCCTCTTGCTTTTCTTCGAAGGCTTCGTCTTTGTCGTCAATCTTGTTTCGAGAAAAGTCGTACAACTTGGTCAAACTGCCAATCTGGAATTTGTTAATCTCGATTCGATCGGCATAGGTACGTGTATGGAAGTTGATAGCAATCAGTTGAATGATGATCTTCTCGATGTAGTTGAGAATGGTCCAGACGAAGATGGAAATGATAATCTTGTTGACAGTGTTCTCCCAGTTATGGGTACCCGAGTCGCCGCTAACATGATGGTTCCTCATGGTGGGAAGGAAAGAAATCTCGACACCTAACCACCAAAAGAAAAAGGTAGCGTGCAGCTCCAACTGCTTTGCCATGTCGCGCCACTTTTTCGCATTATTCGTGAAGATACTGGCTAGTAATCCTGCGATGACAGGAATGCATTTTGCTACAATCTATTGCATCGATTAGTCAGTCCAACAGCAGTAGCAATCCAGAAAGGGAAGGAATACATACCCTGCCAGCCCACAGAGTCAACCAGACAATTTCCAACCAGACAGAAAACCAAAGTAATTTGACACCTCCCACGTTCGCCTGCGGGTAAGCGAGGGCGCCGACCAGCAGCGGGATTAACAAGAGAAGAACGACGGGTATAATATAAGTGAAATAGCGAACGAGGAAACTTGACTCGTGAATTTTTTTGATGAATCTAGCGATGTTCGTGTTGGGACTCTCCGGCGGGTTGTAGACCGCGGCTTTTTCGTGCAGAGGGTTCGTGGCCTCATCGAACTCATCCACGTTCTGTGACCGAAGAGAACGAGTTCGCGACATCGAGGTACGGTCACCTTCCTTCTCACCATCTTCATGCGTAGACCGAGACGCGCAACGCTCCGCTTCGAGGAGGGCTAGATCATCTTCGAGGCGCATGGCTTGCTCTCTCTTGGCAGATGGCGAGCGCATCATGTTTGGGTCAAAATCGCCGTTATACGAGGTGTCGACCCTGAGGTGGTTTCTGTTACTGTCCTGCGAGCCCTCATTGATGTAGGTGCCATCGTCGGAAGTTGGAGTGATATCATCACCTGCCCTGTCCCTCCTTTCCGGGTATTTCGGAGCTGGACGCTCTTCGACAGGGGTCGACATGCTGGCACCAGGCCAGGAGTCTAGGTAACAAGTTCGAGGTAATTAATGTAGTAATTGATTGATAGCAGTTGAGCTAGAGTCGCTGTTAGTAGGAAGGTATATAAAAGAATGAGACCGAGTGTGGAGAAAAAGAGTGAATGAGATCCCGGTCTATAAAGATCTATAGGGTTTGTAAAGGTCTGGATACAGAGAAAGGAAATCACATATAAATATCAGACAGGGGAGACGTACCTTCACCAATGCTGGTGGGGACACTCTGCCGATGTCAGACTAAACAATAGACGGGGTTTGTAGTGTGCATCGGATGCTGGACCCGTATTGGTCCAGGTGAATTACTCGAGTGGGGGGCAGAATTGATAGAGACCGTACTAATAAACCGGCTGGAAGGGAAGAAGTTATAAAGAAGAAAAAGATAAGAATAGATACAGACGGATATAGAGAGAGAGAGACAGAGAGGGACGAGGAAGAGGTCTCCAAAGAAGATCCAGAAGAGGAGAACGAAGTATTAAACAGGAAAGGTAGTTGGATTAGAAAGAACAAAAAAAATAAAAAAAGAATGTGAGTCGGGACGAGCAGCAACAATGAACACAGATGAGGAGGTTATGCAGCCAAATGGAAGGAGTAGTTGATGCGGGCACAAGAGAGAGGCGCTGATCGCACGGGAGGAAAAAATCCCTGGTGGAGACCTTTGCACTTGCACATTTTCACCTGCACAGAAATTCTCAGTCCAGACCGTTTTGCCTTTGATTGTCAGTGTTTTGGATCATCGCGAAATTGACTTCATTAGGGTTCTCTAGTCGGTTAATAATCTCGGGTCCCGTCCCAGAACCGTGATTGGAAGGTAATCTTTTTTTCTTTTCTCTGCTTCATTCTTTTGATGATTGCATCATTGCTCTCTATAAAATATATAAAATAATATCCTTATCTAGTTGTACAAACCTAAAATGGATTTAATTTTTCACAAAAAACATAATCTAAAATGTCTCCCAAGTCAGGAACAAGGAGCAGATGGTGGCTTTTTCATTAAGCCAGATCGAGATATTACGGGAGCCACCCGTTCACTGTTCGCTTGGATCAGTGGCTCTAGCCATTGTCTAGGGTCTCTTAACTTTCTCTGTGGAGCTCAACGACCCAACAGCTTCGACCAATAGTAATCCTATCACAGGCTTGTCGTCTTTCGAGAGAACGTGTAAGAACGAACCCCTACCGCGTATGCCGTTATACCTTGAGGTCTAGATGTTGCATTCCAAACGATCTAGGTTCCAAACCAGCAGGCACAACATAATATCCTTGCATGCTGCAAAAACGATTATTCTCAAACACTTTGCTTGCGTTCCAAGGATGCGGAACTCGGAGAGAAAGCCCCAATCGGTAAGGCAAGTTCTCCGCCGTAAGTATTTCCTACCGAGTCATTATCGCACTACGTCGACTACCAAACTTTGCGACTGTGATGGCGATGGTGGCGTTTTATTGGGTGGGCAACGCCGTCGAATTAAAACACACAGTGGGAAATTGGCCACTGCCAAGAAACGCCACCTCAGGCACGCTTGCGGCAAGCTTTGAACATTTTTTTTTTCCACTTTACGGAAGTACACAAGGGAGAAAATATAAAGGAAAAAGTGGAAAAGAAGAAGACATGTCAATCTGTGTCATAATTTCTGACAGCGGAATGTGACATTGGTGGCGGAATTACTCCTTCGGACTCGTACTGCCGTCAAAACTTTGGTCTTTTCACAATGGGTCGGTGTTTTTCCTCAGCACAATAGCTTTAGTAATTAGCTTGACCGCAAGGCCCCATTGTGTATTTAATAGTTAATCTATCTCAAGAGAATGTGTATATTTATAGTATTAATGTCGCCGAAAAAGATAAAAACATAAAATAGGAAATAAAATAAATTCTAAAATAAACATAATAACACAGGCAGATCTGGTAGAGAAGTGGTACACAAGTGATCTCGACCAGGCAAGGTAATCACTCCACCACCTCACTGCTGTGTCCGTGATTTTTCGCCCTACATATATGGTAGTACATCATTGGGTGTGACACAACGTGCATGTCTTACAGTTCGCTTCAAATTGATTCGAGGTAAAATCAATAATGATCTATTGATCCTGCCATTACTACGAATCCTGAAAAAAGTGTGGATTGACACTACCTATACACTGGTTGATCGATTGGGTAACGGAGAAGATCTCCCATCGTCCATAGTGTGACCAGTGGTACTCGGATCGTTGACGTGTTGTTCCCCGCCTCGTCCACCACTCACCGGAGACTCCATGTCAACTCACATACCAACTTTTATACTCGATAGGCGTAGACTCTACTGCACTGCCCCCTCATGACAATCCTTTTTTAAGCGAAGTTGGGTCACAGCTCACTTCAATGCACCGTGTCTCAAAGAATCGATGAGAATGGCACTTATCATAGGCTGTAGGCTATCGAGCATTATACCCCATGAGGACTTCCCGAGTACTTCATATATCCGTTCCATTTGGATCATCATGTCCATTCTCATTGACTGTCGATCCCCTACTTGAAAGTCTGATTGTGATGGTCTTTTCCTGAATCCCAGGTAGATCCCTTGTCGCATCCACACCTGAGGGATGATGCCTTTAAAGACCATAGCTTTGCTTGTTGGCAAGCCTGGAAGCCATAAATTTCACGAATGGACACATGAGACAATAGGATCAGGCATATACTCATCACCCTGTGATTAGTAGAAACCCAATCCATGTTGCAACATCAGACTATAAGGAATGGTCCTCTTACACAAGTACCTGGGGACATATTCTGTATCTACTGTATTCCACCCCCGCATTCCATGGAAACAGCACGTGGTGTGACTATACCTAAAAGAGGGTTTACATACTGACAAGAGTAGTAGGGAAGAGAAGATCTGATATTTTAAGAGGAACTCACCCTTAGATTCAATGCATGTTCGGTTTAACATGCTATTGCCAGGTAAATAGCATGATTGCTTGCGGTAACGTGATGATCCGCTGGGTGGATAGGGGTCAGGAGAGGGAAGGAGCCGCTGATTGGTTGGAGAGGAGTGAAAGATGGAGGTAATATTGGGCCACCGGCAAGAACGAACTATCACTCGACGTCCTTCTCTCACCTCTCTCTTCTCTTCCCCTGGGTCTGGTCTTCTGTTATTTTTTGAAATACACCATCTTCCTCTTTCAACCCATACAGTTTCACTAGAGCTATTCTGTTACTCCATCTTGCTCCTGTAGTGGTCTTGTTACGCCATCATGCGCGGTGAGGTGTGAACTACTGTTTACTCCTGTTACTCCCGTTTGCTTATTTACTTGCCCCCGCACCGGTTGGCCCCTCTTCTGAACCACCCCATCTCAGGGTCAACTTTCACCAGACATCACGATTGCTTATGGAAGTACTTGTTGATTCTAACATGATTTAACCCCCATCATTAGGTCTGTCACATCCACATTGGCCAGGCTGGCGCTCAGCTTGGTAACAGCGCTTGGGAGTTGTATGTTCACCGCTTATCCGTTGCCCGACCACCTCACCCAGTCCAATAGCAACAACAAGTCTGACGACTGAGCTAATCTCGACCGATACAGGTACCTCCTCGAGCATGGCCTCAAGGCTGATGGCCGTCTTGATCCGGAGGCAGCTGAGGAAGTCAACTCGGGTGGTTCGTTTGAGACTTTCTTCTCCGAATCTAGCAACGGCAAATACGTGCCTCGTTCCATCTTCGTTGATCTCGACCCATCGGTACGAAATCCCCTTCACAGATATACTAGAACAGTCGCTAGGAGCCAATGAAGCTGACGATCTTAGCCAATCGATGAAATTCGCACAGGTGGCTACCGCCAACTCTTCCACCCCGAATTATTGATTAGCGGAAAAGAAGACGCCGCAAACAACTGTACGATCTTCAACCTGTAATGGGATGAAAGTGAATGCTAATGTGTGGCAGATGCTCGTGGTCACTACACTATTGGAAAGGAGCTTGTCGACAATGTCGTCGATCGCATCCGTCGTGTAGCTGGTAGGGCCTCTTGCCTGGTGATGATTACCTCGAGTCTTTACTGATCTCCCACTAGATAACTGCTCCTCTCTGCAGGGCTTCTTGGTCTTCCACTCCTTTGGTGGTGGTACCGGTTCTGGCTTCGGTGCTTTGTTGCTAGAACGCCTTTCCACCGAGTATGGCAAGAAGGCCAAGCTGGAGTTCGCCATTTACCCTTCTCCCCGCGTTTCAACTGCTGTTGTCGAGCCCTACAACGCTGTTCTGTCCACCCACAGTACCATCGAGAACTCCGACTGCACCTTCCTTGTTGATAACGAGGCAGTCTACGATATCTGCCGTCGCAACTTGGATATTCCCCGTCCTAGCTATGAGCACCTGAACCGTTTGATTGCTCAAGTAGTCAGCTCTATCACGTCCAGTCTTCGTTTTGACGGGGCTCTCAATGTTGACTTGACCGAATTCCAGACCAATCTGGTGCCCTTCCCTCGTATACACTACCCCTTGATCTCGTTCGCGCCCGTTGTGTCGAGCAACCGTAGCTCTCATGAGAGTTTCAAGGTTCAGGATCTTACCTTCCAGTGTATGAATCTTTTTCTGTTTCTTCAAGTGTTCCTGACGGCATGGACTGACAACTACTTATAGGCTTCGAGCCCAACAACCAGATGGTCGTCTGCGATCCTCGTAATGGCAAGTACATGGCTGTGGCTCTACTGTACCGTGGTGATGTTGTTCCCCGTGATTGCACCCAGGCCATCGCCTCCGTCAAGGCCAAGGCTTCTTTCAATTTGGTCGAATGGTGCCCCACCGGCTTCAAGCTGGGTATCAACTACCAGAAACCTGTGCGTATTCCCGGCAGCGAACTCGCCCCTGTCGACCGCTCCGTCAGCATGCTTTCCAACACCACCTCCATTTCCGAAGCCTGGAGTCGTCTCGACCACAAGTTCGATCTCATGTACTCCAAGCGTGCCTTCGTCCACTGGTATGTGGGCGAGGGTATGGAGGAAGGTGAGTTCTCTGAGGCCCGTGAGGACCTCGCCGCGCTGGAGAAAGATTACGAGGAGGTCGCCAACGATGGCGCAGATATTGACGAAGGAGAGCCTGAGTACTGATCGGCTCGCGTTCCTGCGTCTGCTCCGCTGTCGATTTGATCCTTGGCTTGTCTAACTTGTGTCAAAATTGTATCTTGTCCTTGTACTTGCGACACCCCCTTCTGTACCTGTTTCTCTAGCGTTCTTGCACTCCCACCCTTGCTTGATAGCCAGCTGGGCAAAAGATGGCGAGTAAGATATGAATACATATTTAGTTTTGTATGAGATGAACCTGTTTCCATCTGATTAACGGCCCAAGTATAATACCGCGTTATGCATTCTATATACTGTACAATCTAAAGCCACGCCGGGCGGCCATCACTCATCTGCCACCTCCATCTCCTGGAGGAACCGCAGCGCCTTCTCGTAAGTCCACATCGTCACGGCACTAGCAGGCGCCGCTTTCAACAAACTCACCGTCAACCCCCGATAAAGCCCCCTCACCCCTTGCGTCCTCACAATCAACCCAATCGTATTAAACACCCCCCGATACTCCGGAATATTCCGATGAACATACTTCGCCCGCGTCGGTCCCTGCACCTGCAACCTCTTCCTCACCAAATCCAACGGAAACACCCCGGTCTTCGCCAACACACTCGCAACCACCCCCGACGCCGCATCCCCGGACCCCAACGGCAACTCACGTAACCACCCATCCCCACCCGCCATAACCGGCCTGAGCGACTCATACGTCGCAAAAAAAACCCCCATATACGGCACAATCTGCCCCACAGCCGCACTACACCCACGGAAAAACCCTCGCCCCCCCTCAGCCCGAGCGATATCCCGTATCGACGACAAAAGCCCCGTGTACACGCGGTCTGGGCCCTGCGCTGCGAACCGCGTCCGGAGTAGATCGAGGGGGTACGTGGTGAAGGTGGCTAGGCCGCCGGCTGAGGCGCCTGCGATGAAGGATTCGACTGGGGAGGGGAGACGCTTGGGGAGAGTCGATAGAGCTTGAGTTGTTGTTCTATAGGCGGCGAATTGAATCCCGCCGTAGCAGACGTACATTAATTCGGCGGGGATGTTGCCTTTCCAGAGGCCTGTTAGGCCTTCTGTGCGGAGGATTGAGCGGATTGTGGAGAGGGTGCCTTTGTAGATTGGGCCCTGGATGCCATGATGGGAGGTTGGGTCTGAGAGGGAGTGGATCTGGAGTTGGAGGCGGATTTTGACGACGTCTAGGGGGGCGACGCAGAAGCTGCCAGGTGATTTATCAGTATTGGGGGGTGATTGTGGAGGTTTGAGTGTTTTGGGGGAAGGTATGTAAGTACATACCGAGAGACGAGGCCGGCGATCCCGCCTGCGAGAATGACCTGGCGGCGTGTGCCCTATTTATCATTAGTTAGTGTAACATTATGAAAGGAGGTTGATTGGGGATAATGGTCGCGTGTGTTGGAAAGATATAGTACTTACCTCATCCTTGAGGTGTTCTCCGCCGGCAGACATGCATGTGATTTTACGGGGTTGTCTTGTTTCTAGAACTTTTCGCCGGGTAAATGGATGATCGGTGACTGTTTTTCGTTTTTAGTGCTTGGGCACTTTGGGGATGTATGCAAGATGGAGCAATTTTATGGAGGGAGATCTGGAGATTAAGTCAGTGATACGTAAAGGGGATTCTTCAGGCACGCGCAGTCAATTGGATGGGCTGGATTATTTGTCTCCTCCTTGTTAGTAACAGTTATCGCGATTTTCTATTCTTGAAAAAAAAAAAAAAAAATCAACTGGGCATTGAGGTTGATTGTATTATTACTGACTTATCAGTACGTCTGAAAATAACCAGAACCGTACTCATACGTTTCTTTACTCCGCAGTGCCATACGCACTAATCCCCAAAAGGGTTGGTAGCTGTACCTCGGCTTGAACATACATGGGGTGATGTTTTCAATCCCCTCGTTTTCGTCCTTTTATATCCCACCTCCTTCATCTGCCTCTGAGGATCCTCGTGGCTGCCATTGACTGAATCATGGCTCGCCTGCTAACAACACTCCTCCGATCCACCCGGGCAACCGCCCCTTCAGCTCGCCCACTCTCTCTCCGAGGCTACTCCGTCGCAAGCAACTATACTTCTCCCTCCGCTCAGCTAGCAGCAGCTCCCAGAGAGCCAAATGACCCTACAGTCGGCACAGAGCTAGAAACCCCTCAACGCGTCAAAATAGACACGCACCACACAGTCGTCCCCTTCAGGAAAGGCCCCGTCGCCTTCCTGCACACCGTCCTCCGTGACGGCTGCAAATGCCCCCAATGCGTAGACATCCACTCCAAGCAACGCAACATCCGCCTCACCGACGTCCCCTCGAACATCAAACCACGCTCCGCCAATTTCGACGGCCAACAACTAGAAATTAAATGGGACAACGACATCCCCGGCTTCGACCCCGACCACACCTCAGTCTACAACCAGCGCAACCTCCGCCTCCCCTCCGCCAATGTCCAGTACTCCAGCGCCGGGAAACGCCGCAACCGCGCCCTGTGGGATAAGGCCCGCATGCAGGAAATCCAGCACTGGATCTCCTTCGAGGACTACCTAAACGACGAGGCGAAGTTCGCCCGCGCCATGCGGCAGCTAGCCACCACCGGCCTCCTCTTCGTCAAAGACATCCCGGACTCAAGGGAAATGGTCGAGAAGATCGCGACCCGTATGGGACCCCTCCGAAATACCTTCTACGGCGCAACATGGGACGTCCGGAACGTGCCCCAGGCCAAGAACGTAGCCTACACGAGCCAGTATCTCGGCTTCCACATGGATCTGATGTACATGAACGAACCACCGGGATTCCAGCTTTTGCATTGTCTGCAGAACTCGTGCGATGGCGGCGAGTCGCTCTTTGCGGATTCGTTCTCCGTTGCTGCGAAACTTGCTAGAGCAGACCCGGATGCGTTCGAGACTTTGTCGGATTTCTATCTCAGGTACGAGTATAATCATGCCGAGCATGTTTACTCGAACGAGTGGCCTGTTTTCGAGCGGTACCGGGATGGCAAGAGTAAGCAGTGGAAGTTGTTGCATGCGAATTACTCGCCACCTTTCCAGGCGCCGATGTATGGGCGGATGCGGTCGAGGAAGCATAGTGAGAAGGGGCTTGAGGCTTTGCGGACGTTTGCGGATATGCTAGGGGATGAGAGTAATATTTTTGAGTTGAAGTTGAATCCGGGGGAATGTGTTATCTTTGAGAATCGGAGGGTGTTGCATGCTAGGAGGCAGTTTAATACGGCTACTGGTCAGCGCTGGCTCGCTGGTGCTTATGTTGATGAGGATGCGTTAATGTCGCAATTCGCGGTGATGAGTAAGAAGCATAGGGATATTTGGGTGCAGAATGGGAAGAGAAACAATAAAGATGAGCAAGGAGAGGTGTTCCCTGAGGATGTGGAATAAGGTACTGTGATTGTTATGGACGCGAAGGCTGTGAAAGCGGGGGTGTATCATTACGCGTGGTGTTTGTTGATAGCGTCGTTCTTAGGGTTGTTTACTGCTGATTTGCGTTGTATAGGCCAGTAGTACATAGGTGAAAAAGCAGAGGAGTCTAATATATATAAACATAAGTCATATACACATTTTTTGTCTCAGTTATTGCTTGAAAATGTCAAGACTAATTATGCCAAAAGAGTAAGACTGTGCTGAAACAATGTAATAAGAGAAGTCATTCATGGCATCGCTGTCCTATAATCTAACAATCAAACCAACATTTTAGAACAGTCAGAGAACAAAAGGTAGTAAAAGTTGAGTTTGCACTATTCCTGGATTCTATATTCTCAGGCAGCCGCGGGAGGCTTGTTGACAGAGAACTCATGAAGGAAGGTAGGATCGTTGTTAATCTCCTCCTTGACCTGTTTCCCAATAATTAGCAAATTAACCCCGAGCGCAGAAAAAGCAATGCCAGAATGCATGTAAAAAAAGAAGAATCCACTCACAATATCCAATCCACCAACCAACTCCCCACTAACCCACAACTGCGGGAAAGTAGGCCACTCCGCAAACTCCTTCAACCCCTGTCTAACATCCTCATCGGCTAAAATATTAAAAAACCCATACTTAACGCTCCTCTCCCGCAGAATCGCCACAAGCTGCCGACTAAACCCACACTGCGGCGCACTCGGCGTCCCTTTCATGAAAAGCATAACCGGCGCAGCCTTGACTAAATCTGCCAACCGCGCGAACAGTGCTTCCTTCGACTGCTCCGGCGTCAACGCCGGCGCGGCCCCGTTCGCCGCATTCACCGGCGGCTGCGTAGCAGTCGTGGGGCCGGTCTCTCGCGGCACAGCGGACAATGGCGGCGGGATGGAGGGCTTTGCTGCACCGGCTGAGGGGCCAGCTCCGCCGGCGTGGCGCTCAACGGCATCGCGCACGCGGGTCGCTTCGCTGCCGCTGATGGATTCGAGGATCTGACCGTTGCGGAGGAGGACGACGAAGGGGACGGCGGTTACGTCGTAGTCTTCGGAGATGTCGGGGAGTTCTTCGGCGTTGATGCTCACGAAGGTGATGGTGGGGGGTGATGTGGCGGGGTATTGGGATGCGAGTGCGGAGAGCACGGCGCGCATTTGCGTGCAGGGGGCTGCCCATGGGGCATGGAAGTAGAGGACATTGAGGGTTGATGGGGGGAGGGACGTGATGTAGGAGGTGAATTCGGCCTCGGAGGGGATCTCAATGAGGGTTGACATGGTGATGGTGTTGCGGTGCGTAGGCGGGGTTTGGTTTCTTTCCGTTGCCGCGAGGCTTTCTTTTCTTTCTCTTCTTCTTGGTATGGTCGGGGACTTGTCGACCGTGGATTCTATCTGGTGAGGGGGGAGAGTTTTAGAGGGGAGAAGGGGCGGAAGAAGTCGGACGTAGGTCGACTCGCAATGGGCCTTAGCTTTTGTGTATGAGGTATGGAGATGAGGAAAAAGGAAGATCAGTCAGTCACCGAAGGCGAATTTTTGGCCGCTTATCAGATCGAATGAACGCATGTCCGGCGCTGTAAATTACAGTTTCTGTTTGGTTCTGGATGCGGTGTGGGGCCCGCAGGATCTTTTGTCCGATGACACCATTCGCTGAGTCAGCGTATTTTTCTCTTCGGCCGGAAAGGGACTAGTCTTATGGCCGTATCACTGCATTTATGCAGAGGTTGCAGATCGGCTATGTCCTTTTTTAGCGTTGCATGGCACGAAAACTGCTT
>MBFL02000369.1:0-33858 GCA_001696595.2 Aspergillus hancockii | reverse complement strand
ACACTTTACCTTGTACAACGTTGACAACTTCGCTATCACCCTCCAGGATATTTACTAGTTCACACGTCTTCCGGTCCCAGATGAACAGATGTCCCAGGTCGCTGCCACTCACCACATACTCATCGTTCAATCCAAAGAAATTGACATCCTTGACTGTTTTGACATTACAGTGTCCACGGTAGACTCTTGTATGCGAGAAACAGGGAGCGTCGAGTTCCACGTCCTCTCTTCGACTTGATCGCATGCCATTCAGTCTGAGCATACGCTGTTCAGCATCGAGCGAATCATCACTCTCGTTAGAGGACTCTTCAGAGCCGATATCGATGTCATATTGGTCATCTTCGCCGTTGCTACTACCCTCTTCATCTTCTTCGGCATCATCATCATCATCCTCCTCCTCCTCCACTGCAGCATCGTCAGAATCACTGTCATCACTCTCAGATTCATAGGTGTGGAATTCGAAAAGGCTCTCATCACTGGTCTCAGTGTCACCATTAGCCGACGAGGTGGGAATTTCCTGATACACAGACCGAGAGGCAGCCCCAAGTCCAACACCATGCGAGGTCGAGACTCCCTCAGCAGATCGCAGAGCAGACAACATGCCGAGTTGCCGCATGATCGGGTCATCCTCAACATCAGGCTCGATATCAGCTTGAGATCTCTCAGGGCCAGTTTCGCTTTCTAGTCCACGATCCAGTATGGTACGCAAGCCACCGAAGGCGCGATTTGTGAATGCGTAATTCACCCCCGAACCTGCCTCCATTAAGACTCCGCGAGCGACCTTTAAGCCCCAGAATCGCGTTGCGGCTGACCGGTCAAGGGCACGAATATGAGGTCCATCAGAAGAACATTCGTTACCATTGACACTAGCAGCGGTATTCTCTAGGTCTTCCAAGGGCAGTTTCACGACGTTTGCAAAGGCGGTTACTGCTGCGTGTTGAGTTGGGAAGAGTATACGACTGCTGTCGTGCTCGAACCTCGAAGCATCAACGTTTACTACAGCCGTGTCGCCCGCGAGTCCACGAAGGTATGGGATTAGCTCCGTTTCAATGGCATCGTCTTCAGCTTCATTGAGCAGTGGGTATCTTGCTGCATTACGTCGGTGTTCACTATTACTCTTGAAACCAGAAAGGAGAGACTCTCTACCACCCTCTAGGAAAAGTAGTATGGCCTTGAGGAAATCATAACCAAACTGGGCGTTTCGATCGATAGTGTCGTTCTCTCCGGGTGCAGGCATAATTTGCGAGAACTCTACGCTAGGATCACTATCTCCTTGGATTTTGCCTCCTAGGATACGCGCCAATGTACCTGCGGCTTGAACGAATCTCCAGGATGCTTCCCTATTACGACGAAGAGCTTGCTGAAACCTGACGACATCTGGAGTAGGATTGAGAGGGTATCCCCACGTTCGCATGACTTCGTTCATCAATGAGAGGTATTCCGATGCCAGTGTCAGTGCCGTTGAGAAAGAATCTCTATAAAGTGCTAAATCCGCTTGACTCGACGATTCGCCTGCTTCTCGTACAGATGCCTCTAGTGAAAACAAAGCCTTGCGGAGCTTAACCAGAGCCTGAGCGATGTGCATGCTGAGCCTCTGGGCTCCACTGAGCACAGTGTACCTTTCTTGCTGCCTGGTGCGCCTTGATGGCCGGTTCATAGGTGCTGAGAGACTTGAGAGCGGAGCCTCCTCGCTGTGCCCGTACCGGGCAAGTATGGTCGGTTCATCGCCGTCTTGTTGTTCTTGAGACCGGCGACGAGACCGATGCCGATTACCACTATTTTCGGATGACGATATTGAGGCGCCCTTCTGGTGGCGTTTTCGCTTTTTTCGGTTCTTGGAGCTTCGTCGCCTACGTGGAGAGTGGGTTTCCTGCACCGACTTTTGGCTTGTTGGCTCGGCTTCTCTAGCATCGGAACTGTGAATTAGATCAAAACTATAAATGTGATCGCCCGACCAGCTAACAACCATCTCGTTCGGATTGACATCACTAATCTTACAGGCCGTGATGTGTCCGTTATCTCGCGACTTCATCCGGCGCTTGCCATTGGGTGCAAATCTTCGTACACATCTAGTCGCCTGGCTCATCAACTCATCCTCACGATCGCTGTCAATTCGAGGCGAGCCGCCAGGATCACCTCTCTCCATGAGCAAATCTCGACCCAGCATACGCCTATCGTGGAGGAAGCAGTGGAGATGGGCGCCACCTAGTGCAATGTAATGCGGTTGGGTAGGAGAGCACGATATGGTGTTGAGGTCGAGATGGTGTCGTTTGTACGATATCAATGGAGGAGGAACGTTCGAGTCATCATGCACCACTCCCGGTCGATAAGCCATGGGGCCTTGTCCGCCTAGCGGCTTAGGGTACGCAGAGGAAGGCTGACGTAGATCCCATTGCCGCACCTCGCCATCTTCGGAGCATGTAAGGAATAAATGCGGAGACGACTCAGTGACAATCCGCTTCACACGATCCGCGTGGCTGCGGTACACACGGGTGTTGGCATTTTCTGCAGCCAAGAATCGGGTATTGGTAAAAAAGTTGTCGAATCGCCGACTTCGGGCGGAGGCGGTAGACGCAGATTCAGCCTCAAGGTTACTATTCCTGCTAGAGTATTCGATATCAAAGACCCGAACCTGATGGTCGCCCGCGCATGTTACCAAGGTACGGTCATTCGAGTGTGGCATGAACTTGACGGAAAATACGTTCGCCCTATGGCCCGTATGGAGGGTGGTATTCAAGGAGAAGGGCGCAGATGACGATTCAGGTTGATAAGAATAGATGTTCACGTAATGATCGTCAGAACCCGAGGCTAAAAGTTGACCAGACCGCGACCAACTGCAGAACATCGTCAGAGTAGGAACGTAAGACACAACCTTTGTAGCAAACTAGACAGCGTGTACACTAACGCAGTCGCAAACGTACCATAATGCATTGACGCAGCCCGTATGTCCCCCAAGTTCGTTGACAACGTCTAGATCGTCTATCCATTGCTTGGAGCCGTAAATGCCGCGGATACTAACAGAATGCGACGGCTCCCCCGTTTCCCGACGCCAGAGGCGATCGTACAGCAAGTTCTTCATAGCAGCGCCGATGGACGAGCGGCAGTGGGTATCTTTTATTTTTTTTTCAGTCTGCGTGAATTGGGATCATTGCGCGCGACAGACTTTTGGCCGGCAATTACTACCGCGGTGACGTCAGCGTCGGTTTTGAAGCCCGAGTAGTGATCGGACACTTACTATAATTGAGAAGTGTTCAGCCGAGCGATACTGAGAGTGAGTTTGCACAAGTAGAGGGTCACTATCGTGAATGGACGCGCATAAAAAGAAATGGAACAGAGACCAAGCCTTGACAGTGGATGAGATGTCGAGGACGGATCGGCTTCGGTTTGCTCAATATTTAAGCGACTCGACAGTGATAGGTAAAGAGGAAATTTTCTGTTAATCACCGCGTGAGGTGCGAGTAGACTGCGTTTGAGAAGACCCGGATAGAGTAAGATGATCAGCAGAAATAGAAATTAACTCAGGTGTTAATCCTGGCGAAAGGTGGGAAGAAAGTGAAAAAGGTGAGAAGCGATGGACTGTCATTGATATGTGCCGGGACAAGCAAGAGGGGGAAAGAAAAGCTCCACAGTTCTAGAACCACAGTTTAAACGTCGGACGTCAAATAAGAGGATGGAATCGGCGCGGTTCCAGAGTCATTCATCAATAAAAGATAGCAGCGAGTTTCAGCCCTGGCTAAACATCCAATGAATAACCAGTTGGGGAGTTAGTTTTATTCAATAGGGCAAATTTTCCACACCACATCGTTTTGAAGTCATGAGAAGATCATTTGTTTGGTTCCCACTGCTAAATAGACTGGGTGGACGCCAAGCCTTCTTCCCTAATCCAGACTATCTTACTTCTTCCTAATAAAGGGACGGCGGTTTGGAAGTGCACCGCGCGGTTGGTTCTTCCCCCAATTTTTGTTTGTATTTGATGGCTATATGGGGAGCTTTACAACAAGCGAGCCATTGAGGGAAGGAATGTGGAGTGTAAAAATTTTTTTTTCTCAAGGTCACAGTGTACCCTGTACTATCTAGATAGTGGAAAATCCCAACGTTACACTAAGAGATGTCGATTTATCTCATGACGACAACCATCTTCTTCCCGACTAGTCAGCCCTCGAATGGACCCACGATCGAACAGGCCATGCCATCTTAATCAATATAAACATAGTAGCTCAATTTCTGTTGGATGCAACCTCTGTGGGCAGTAATTAATTAGTTTTCATTATTCTCGTAAAGTCATAACAGGTATACTACTGTCAAGGTAGGGCCATGATTGAAGAGTAACTACGTCCCGAACCGACTTCCACTTCTATCGGCTGGCAGGATCCTAGTCTACCTATCATCTAAATAGTGTATGAGTGACTTGTTGGACATGGTGGGGACATCAGGTCCATGAGTCCGACGGCCGTACGCGACAGACAGACAGGCTGGGATTCGATAAAGAGCCAGAGGGTAGAAAAGGAAAGAAAAGAAAAGAAACTGTCCTCATGAGTCTAGACGTTAGTAACCGGCATGTAACCGAGAAAAATACGAAAACAACAAGCTGTGTCAACGTTTCATGACGTGCATCAGTCAAGATCGCGGGCCAATGCGGGTTGGAAACCAGTTTGCGAGACCACTAGGGGTGTTGAGAACGACCAGTGACAAGCTTGCTTTCCCCTTAAGATGTCACATCCTCGGACCTTGGAGTGTCCTTCATGGTCGTCCCTGATTAATGTACACCTAAGTTTAGGTTTCGACCCGAAAGAAGATTCCCTTCTTCTCTTTGTCTCTTCCTCCAGGGACCTTCCTCGTTTCTTGGTTACCTCAGCTCCACATTGCATGTGTTCCTGGCGACGTATGATTAAAGAGAGTTCTGAAATGATCCAAATCAGGGTATCATAAGTCGGCCGATGTGACTGATCAATCAGATTGCCGCGGAAAAGAATCTTATGACTCCAGCAATGCCAATCTCCACACGCCAAATCTGGGTTCTCTCCTTTCCAACGGTCCCGTGGCTGCCACCTGCTGGCTGAGCTGACTAACCCACTGTCTCTCTGTTCTTACGACGTCGGCTTCAATCTTACATATGGTGCTCAGCTCCTCGATCATCAGATTCACCATGTCATCCAGGCCTTTGGCGGTCCGGTAAAGGCTAGAGTCTTCCAAACGCTCCACTTCTCCGTAACCCAAAATATCCAAACTCTGCAGTTGCCTCAAGCATAGCTCAAGCTTCATAGTCGTAGCATGTACTTCCTCTTTCCAGGCGCGGCCAAGAGAATCAATGAAAATGGCAAGTTCTGATCCTCTCTGGTGATGTCGGCGAGCCTTGGTTTCCTCAACCTTTCGGAGCCAGGCCTCGAATTCCTGCACAGCCAGTGTATATCTTCCCCTTAAAACATCAGATAAATAGCATACTTCTTGCGCAACCTGCGAAAGGATTTGGATTTGCTCCGCGAACCCTTGCCGGCCATTATGTTCAATAGAGTTCTTAAGCCAGCAATGCAGGGCCTGTCCATTGAGTTGTTGCTGATATTCCTTCTCTCCTTTTACAACGTCACGGTATTTTCCTGCGACCACGTCGTATTTCGTCCGTAATTGCCTTTCTGCGTTGGCTTTCCATTCGGCATCCTCACGCAGCGATGACAAATGAAGGAGGCTCAGCTGTAAGAGTTCTGTCTGTAACGCGGCAATTCCTGGCGAAACTGCTGGAGTCAACGAGAGATCTAAATCTGCAGGTACACTAGTCGATGATGCAAGGATGGGCTGTTTCGCAGGTTTCTTGGGCGAAAATTGTTGCTGATTAGTCGAAAACTGAGTCCTAGAACGTGGTGTGCTCGGTGCTGATGGCGGCTTCTTAGAGACATTGCTTGTAGCCGGCGTGATCACTTGACTGCGATGTCGCGTATGGCCCCTAGGTGTAGGAACCCCTGAACTCGAACTCGCAAGTTGTCGTAGAGAAGCCGATCTGGTAGGTCGAGGAGGAGGCATTTCCGTCTTCTTAGGCGATGTTGGGCGCCCATTTTGCTTCGCTGGAGAAGGAGGCACAGCTGCAAAGGTAGCTCGCTTTGGGGTTGGGGTTGTAGACGCGAAAGTGGGTTTTGTAGGAGAAGGGGTGGTCTTCAGTGGACTTGGGCGAATCAGACTTCGGCGTCGACTTGCAAGTGTCGGCGTTGAGGAAGATGTCTTGTCTTGTTCCTGCTTGTTTACTCGCGGAGCAACACGACTCTCCTGTTGTGGTTGAAGCCGCAAAGGGCTCGCTGATCGACTATCATCGCGGACCGGCAGAAAGCTCTTGTTTCGAGTCAAGGCGTTTTCATTATTAGTCGTAGAATTCGAAGATAATCCGTCCGCCGCTGTTTTCTTGCTAGTCGATACGGCCCTGATTGAGGCTGAGCGACCTAGAGTAGAGCTCTTATGTTACGGTTGTTAGAATACATGGACAGAGACAGAAGAACGCGAAGGAAGCTCTCACCTCCGAGGAGCTCGAGGCAAGGGAGGTACAAGACTAACCTGTTTACGGGGCTCCCGAAGAGATAGCGAGCGAGTGGGTATTGGCATTGTGGCTGGGGATCAGGCCATTCACCAGGTCATAGACGCATCCTTTCAGGTCACAGGAAAAGAGAAGTCTCAAAGCAAATCACAATCAACGTTCGGGGTTCATATATGTTAATAGCATGATTGATCGCAGGTCACTCGCGCTGCGGTGAGTCCCAAACCCAAAAAAGCTTGGCGCACGGGGCTTTCCCGATCGAGCTTAACAAATGAAGAGCACTGCATGTTCGGGACTATAAATAGTAGTAGGTAACTGGTCCTAGAATGTATTACCTGGGTAGGTTTAAGTGGTTGCAATGTATACTGCATATCGATACACTAGAAGACCCCGTCACCGAGGAACAAATTCATGGGCTTGTTCTTCTCGGACTGTGTCGATATATACTTTCGTGCGCTGAACTTGCAAAATTTCGTAGCTGTCGAATATTTTGTTCCATACCCCGTAGATATCTCCAATTGATCGAGTATGTAAATAGGAAGAAAGACTCGTTTATTCCTTTCATAGCAGTAGGGCACTGTATTATTTGTTTACTGAACCCGCGGAGTGAGGTCCTGGACTCTCACTTATACATGACCTGTCTCTCTTGCAGTGGTCACTTACGTCTTATGTCATACCAATTACTTCATTCAACTAAAACTGTCTGTGATATCAAGAAATACAGATAGCACAAACTTTTGTCAGACAATCTTAAAGAAATGCCTGAACAGTTCAGTCTCACAAGTACAGATATACACACGTTAGGCCTTCATAATCCAGTTCAGTAGGCGCATACAGCCACATTTTAAACAGCCGTAAGAAATTCCGGTAGCAAATAGTCTAGAATTTTCCCTCCTCTTCCTTCGCTTAAGGTATCAACTTCGAAGAACAGCACTGACTCGACATAGCTTGGTAACGGCTATTACAAGCTTCCACGTCTCGGGAAGGAGACACCCTCCACGGCAAGATGATCAGTGAACCAGCTGACTTTTTCACCAGCACCTTGGTTGACGAGAGAAGAAGGAAGCTCTCTTCCCTCCTCGACATCGAAGATTTGCTTCATGATGTCTTTCTTTCCGCCACCGGTGGCAACGAATGCGATATTGATGGCGTGGGTGACCACAGGTAGAGTGAGGGTGATGCGTTTGGGTGGGGGCTTGGGCGAGTCACTAATGGCCGCCACCCAAGCGTCCTTCTCTCTAAGCAGTTCATGTCCGGGGAAGAGACTGCAAGTGTGGCCATCGGGGCCACAGCCCAGAAGAATCAAGTCGAACACCGGCAACTTGACACTATCCTTGGCCGCGAAGATACGCATCAGCTCCTCCTGATACAAATCAGCGAGCTCCTGGGGATCCTCGTCGTTGACGTGATTGGGGTCAATGGTGTGCACGCGAGGCTCACCCAATTCGGCGGGGATCTTGTTCAGTAGTTCATCCTTCAGTAGTTTGTAGTTACTGTCTCCATGATCGAGGGGTACGGAGCGCTCGTCGGCAAAGAAGATGTCCCATTTCGAAAATTGAGCAGTGTCTTCGGGGGTTCCGTTGCCTGGTGCAAGCAGGGCTTTGGCCAAAACTGTGGGCAGAGAACCACCGGAAACTGCAACGCGGAAAGTGTTGTGCCGGCTGAGTGCGGAATTCTGATTCTTAAGGACGTATGTCCTCAATTGTTGGGCGAGCGCATCGGTATTGGGAAAGCTGAAGAGGTTGGGCGATGATCCTGCCATGGTGAGTGTCGTGAAGTTTCAACAAGGTGAGTAGAATAGACGGAAATAAGAAAGTGAGAAAAGTGAGAAAGACGTTGTTCGGACTATTATTGCAAGGCGGTGATTTCGGTCAACAGCTCTCAGGCGGGGTGGCGGGGCAGTTGCTTCCGTAGTGGTGGTAGTAAGATGTAGCTTTACTCCGTAGTAGTCGCCAGAAGAAAAAGGAAAATGATTAAAGGATTACCTAGTCCATAAAACCGTAGTTAATTATTAGATTCGCCTTGATTTTGCGCGATAGAGTAAGGGCTACACAAGAGATAAGGGAAGGGCACAGCAGCATTCCATCCATTTTTCAATCGTGAAACCCAAGATTGTGACCCCCCAATGACGTCGCCGCCGTGTCATTTTGAACGGCTTCTGGAAAGGGAAAGAAAAACAACACTCAACTCTTCCGCAACTACTCTGTACAATTGCGTTAGTTTCTCTCTCTTCCACCAGGGCATATTTTCTCTGCCCCCTATCTTCGCTCAATATACACTGCGACCGTGGGCGAGGGGCTTGTGGATTTTTGTACGGACTCCCCCAAATCTAATCCGGAAAGAAGCTGGGGGATCTATCAGATCATCGGCCAACCCCTGTCCGGGATCGAGGGGGTCCAACCAACAATCAACAACGGGGGAGTATAGATAATGATGTCAGTGAAACGTCCTCTTGCAGAGCTCTTGTCGCAAAATCAGGGAAAAATGCAACCCGATCCCACTGCAGCTCGATTGATCTTTTCCAATGTAGGCATGGTATTGCGATGGGTGATTGATTAATGGCTTGTCTTTCTCATCGATTTCAAGCTAGTCGGGACGAAGGAGTAAGCGAATTGACTATTTTGGCCTCATGCATTGCCGCCAACTAGGAGCGGACTGTACGCCCACGCGTTATTACAGCATCGTGCAGGCGCCCGAAGCGACTTTCCACTGCTGGGGGTGTCCGTTGCGTCTGGTGAGTGATTGACGACTAGTCGAGATGTAAACTACATGCCGAAATCACGCAGGACGGCATGTTGACCAGGGAAGCCAGACAAGAACACCCCCCTCCCGGCATTGAGAGGGTTGGGAAAGGGAAAGAAGCGGAGAAGAAATGCACATAGTACGGAGACGACTTGCGTGTACAGTACATACTCCGTGGTTACCACAAGTGTCCGGATGGGCATAGCCAGAGAAACCTGCATAGACTTCGGGGTACCCGTGCTTTTAGTACCTTGGACTGTGATGTCAATACGATGAATGCTAAGCCAGCTGGAGGACAAACAAAAATTCGTTTCCTGTCCAGCAGACCTAAGGAATAGTGCATTGCAGATGTCTATCGGGCGGTACTATTGACAGGCCGACGACAACTTTCCTGACACCAGGGCAGAAATGAATATGATTGGTAAGGGGGGTTTTTAGACTTTAAAAGCCTGGAAGCTCGTTGCGGATTTCATTTTAATTGGTTATTCGTTTATATATATGTTTCATCAAGTTTATTATTACAATTTAGATATATTGGATATAATCCTGAAAAGCAACTGAACAGCATCATCCTACCTTGCTTATCAGGGAGCGGGCGAAGAGCGTGACGTCGTTTCCTACCGGCAGGTGTGAAGCAAGGTATGAGCCGTAAAAAAAATTAAGGGATGCGACAATCTGCAAAATAGAATTAATTACGGGAAAAGAAAAGAAGATTGAACACTGCAGCCATCGGAGATGTTTGAAAATGCCTCAGATCGCGATGGGAAAGGGGCACAGTATGGAGTACTCCGCTCACTATGAGAAATCTGGTGTGTTAGTAGGTACTGTCAATTGCAGTGTAGGTAGGTTCTACAAGTAGGTAGTGGTTCCATTGGGCGCAGACAGCTGGAATGTACATGTACAAATACCATATGGGTAGTCACTTAGTTAGTTCATGCCAGCCATGGCCAAGGGCCGCCCAATCCCGGGGTGCAGCTGCCAACGAAGTGTTTGATAAGAAATGGTAATTGGCTCTGTCACAAGTTTAACGATGATAGGTCGGTTTGACAAATTACATACCTACTCAGTCATTGCCCGGCAGTCAAGCCGTCTTTTCTAAGAATGTTGCGTGATACAGGCGAGGGGGAATCCGGAGAAAGGCACTCAATGATGTTAATTTGTATAGAAGTCACTCAATAAATTGATAACATCATGACTTTTGATCTGCCGTCCACTCAGGGGAGAAGGATAAGCAGGCTAAAGTAGTACTACACATTCCCGCCAAAGCCTGTGTCTCTTGTTCGTGGGACCAAACAAATCCAAATTCTGAAACGAGGGGCAGTGGAGACGGTAACCGCCTCACGGGAAATGCTGCACAGCCGCAAATTTGTAGTTTCTTACCTAAGGTTACCCACGAGGCTGGAAAAACAGAACAGTGGACCTACGGAGTACGGAATCTACAGATACACCATGTGATCATCATTGGTTTACTAGGTTACGGTACGCTGTATGTACATACAGAAATAATGCGCTCTATTATATGCATGCAGATTCAGGTACTCATGACCTCCCTATTTACCAACTAGAAAAGCATCTCTACAAGTGCACTTGTTAGGCTGGCTAGTCTATGTGTATTAGGTACTCATAATGATGATGCTTTCATTTCCGATTGCCCAATAATATTCCCTGTTCACGAGCTTCACTCTGGTATCAACCGCATGGTGACCATGGAAATCCAGTAAGTCCGACCAGCCTCGACCGAGGGTGGTGAGATCGCCGACTGTTAACGGGTAACACTCTTGATCTTCCATTAATGATTAAAGACAGTATTACCTTACCTTGACAGGCAACCACTCATCGACAGCGCGAGGCCGCATGCTCCGCCAGGCTATCGGATTTTTTTGGCTTTGGTATCCAATAGTACCGACCACAACCACCCTTTTTTAGCCAGTCATGGGTTAAGGCCAAGAACGGACTAGAGCGATGAGACCAACCGTTTAGATACGAGCAAGGTCTCAGAATAGAAGAACGATACTTCAAGATTAGAACCTTGTCCCTTAGTTTTTAAAGTGTTCTAGATATCGAGGGATTCGTAATTTGTTGGGGGGTCAGGTGAAATGCGACCACGAGCGTTCCTGAGAGGAGAAAAGAGGATGAACCACTCCCGGCGATCGCCCCAGAAGTTGAGTCCGCCAACCAGTCGATCGGTCATGACGACACGACCTCTGCAGAGAGTCCACCCTAATTGGAAGAGGGGTAATTGTTCATCGTAGGGAAGCCAATCTGTATCTAATGGCGTCTGCGACATTTAGGGAGTTCTGCAGTTCGTACTAAACTTACTAAAGTGTACACCAAACCCCATTGCCACAGACCATCCGCCTTGTAACTTAACGTTGCTCTTACTGTATGTACCGATAAGAACATGTACTCCGTACTGTGTACATACAAAACCCCGAAAGTCAAATGAAACCAGCTAAAAGAGAGAGCCACGTCCCCTGTCAAATCTATCTAGATACAACACACCCATGAATCTATAGCACTTCACTCAACACCCTCACACTAGTATACAACCTTGTATTATAGTCACAAAGCTTCACTTCTCTGTCTCCATCTATGGAGGATTGTGTCAACCCCATGGTTGACAGTCTGGGAATTACCCTGAAACTGAATCCACATTCCTCTCTCTTCCTAGTCAGAAAACTCAAATATCTATCTCTTTCAGTGAAACTGGCATTGATAGTTAGTCAATATTGCTCATTTTCGAAAGCCCTTCTCCTTTGGGCTCCATCACTGCATCTCCAGTCTGCAGTCTCCTGATTCACAAATTTTTTTCTTTTTCAAATTATTATTATTATTATTTTTATTTCATTTTTCCGGACCCTAAAACTGTTTCACTCGAACTAAAGACGCCGGTCCTAAACAGGGAGAAGAAAGTGGATCGATCTGACCCTTCACCCTTCGAAACTTACCTTTGGGCTGGTGGTATAGATAATTTAATACTTCCAGTCCAACCCAACTCGAATCTTTTTATTCTAGTCACTTCTCATGATTCTTCTTTCCTTCAATTCTGACTTCCGGCTTGTTCTCTCGAAGTCTCTCGACACAACCCCGTCCCACGTGGTCCATTCTCGTCTGCCTAAGAATCTAGTGGAAGTTACGTCCGCAAAACAAGAAAGAAAAAACGAGGAGGGAATTCTTTCCGTCATTCCGTGAATTTATTCCCTTCGCTACGCATTGACACAGCCTCGTTCTATTTTTCTCTCAACTATTTTCTCCCAACATCAGACACTCACAACTTTTGTTTCAACTGGGAAACTTAAAACTCTCATCCTTTACACTCGTCAGTCATACCATTAATACTACGCACATTGTCAGAACAACAACAATAACAACAACAACGCTGTCGCCGTCGCCTGTATAACCGGTTACTGTACCGCCTTGATCGGCGTTTCCAAAATGAGTTCGCCCTCGGTACAAGTCCAACCGCAACCCTCCGGCAGCGCAAAAGGCGTTTCCCACACCACGAAAGAGACAGGGCCGAATGCCATGAATTTCGATATTGTCCGTTGTTCTAGATGTCAGCGCTCTATGAGTCTCGAAAATGAGTCATCCCCGGGCGTTGTTCGCTTCGGCATGAATTCTTATTACTGCAGTCGCTGTGCGTCTATGGTCGGCTTTATCCGCTGAAGCAATTGTCTCCTACAACCCACGCAACCGAACAGGGAAAAAAAGAGAGAAACGACATTATAACGAACGCATTTTTCCGGCCTGGTTTCCCGCTCTCCTACTAATTCCACTACCATCGCGAACAAAAAGTAGGATCGACGTGTTGGTTCTCGAGTGTTTTTGTTGTTCTTTTCGGCCATTCGCTCAGACGATATTTCCGGGAATTGCTCTGTGCTGGCACAGCTCAAACCTCACCCATCGAGCAAGAATAAGAATAACGGACAAAGATCCGATCTTGGAGGACGGATGGACTACATCGGTGCCGCTATTCTGCGATATGTTTGAGGAGAGGACAATAACTCACGCCGCGCTACAAAGATAGAATGGTCGACCGGATTGGAGGACAAAGAATATGTCTATTTTTCCTTCTCACGGGATCGAAATGCGGCAACAATAGCCAGACTCGGGAAATTCGGCATCTACAATGAAAATACCGCCCACTATGCGCGATGTGTCCGAGCTGCGCCTCTACCCCTCAATGAAGCTACAATTATTCGATAGCTCGATAAGAACTTACGATACCCTGCATATGTGTCATTCGCTTTGTATTGCATATTTCATACGGAACTAGCGAATGCCTTTTATTTGTTGTTCTTTTAGCGCAGCATATAGGGTCCTGAATAGAATTCAAGGATTCTTTTTCTTTATATCCTCTCCTTTGTTTTACGTTTCCATTTCCGCTCAATACCCATGTTATGTTGAAACCTCAGCGATCATTGTCATATCTATTAGACACCAATAATCACCGCTTACAATATCTAACTTAATTGATCTGCAATACAAGTTCACTCTAGCACCCCATGAGGGTAGAGAATAGGGGCTACTACCACAAATCCCCATACCCGGACCAGCATGCCAATGCGCCGTGCCCATCACAATCAAATTCCAAGATGATCGCCAATATATCTCCCGCAAGCCTATAGACATGAACGGCATTCTCCAGCAAAAGCCAGTATGGCGTCATTGGTCAATACATCCACTAACTAGTAGTTACCTACCTCATTCCCATACTTAAATGCGTACATGTAGCCCATTCCCCATGTTCTCATGAAACCCCCTACCTAGGCATGCATGTCATACACATAACTCAATTTCAGACATACAGCCCGTAACTGTAGGTACCACACGGTCAGACTATGGAACAGTCAAATTACCTTGTAGATCCAACGCCCAGACCACCCCAACCTGCGAACCATTACACAAAGGTAATGTAGGCGACTATCAGCCTGACATCCCTATCTATCATGGGTTCAGCTCCAAAGCGCCTGATTGAGTAATGTCCATTACTCCGGATCTACCAAATAATAACTAGGACGGGATGAAGAAGTTTATGGTTTCCCTTTGTATTGGCCAGTAAGGTACCCCTCAAACAAGGGCGATCTACTTTATTTACCCCTCCCCCTTGCTGTTGCTGGGCACACACGCCTACGGAATAGTCCTGCAGTACTCCGTTTGTTATCTTCAATCACCGAGTGTTAGGTATGTATGTATACTATGGGACTAACGCCTTCCCCCTTTTTGCCTTTTACATCGTATTATACACTAACCATTTTAGGTTATATGAGAGTTCCGTTATGAATTGACACATGGTGTCCTCCTTCAAGATGAATTGATGCCCGCCTGTCGCCTGTAGGCAACCGCCCGAGAACGGCCAGGAGAATAAAAACGGGAAAAAATTAGTTCCCCCTTTACAGCCAGTATGTTGGTAACATTCATTAAATGTGGAGAAGCAAAAGTTGATCAGTGGGTCGCTTTCTTTCGGGATTCATTTCGGCCGGCGTTCTCCGTCGCTGTTTCATCTCTATAGGGATCTACTGATTTGCTTTTGCCCGGTGGCGAGGCTGGAGTTTCATGATGGCTTTTGCCTGCGGTTAATCAGATGCTAAAAGAGGCGTGAGATGCAAGAGTCTCGTATGCTCTGTAATGTTCGCCCTAATAGGAACAATGCTACTTCGTTTTTTTTATGAAACTAGGGGGATAGGCTTAACGGGCGATTTCCCGTCGATTTTCCGTCTCTGACAATGGATGCCAATACTTGATGACCCTTAGTCAAGATCAGTGTTGAGTACTAGTAGCCCTAACTTCAATGAGAAACCTACACTAATTCATTGAAGTAATGGTGAAATCATGAGTGCACCTTGAAATATTCCGAATGGATCGAATGTGAAGCTTGATATAGGATCGTCCAGAGTTATGGATGTCCATAGCTACACTCCAAACAGACCATGGTTCCCTTCTTTAAAACGCCGATTTGTTTCCATGGACATGACGCGCAAATAAAGTTGATAGCTTTCGCATGTATGACTGAATCAACAAAAGGTTGATTACTCTGCACACGAGTGAAATACATTGAAACAAACTATATGCTGCCAATGCCTCTCCTTGCAGAGAGTAAGTTCGTGATTAACGAAGAGAGACAATTCCAATGGCATTCCTAAATTCCAGACATTTTCCAGAAACAGAACCGAACCACCCCGTTCGGTACTAAATCCCAAGCCAGTCAGCAGGCTCCAAGCAAAAACAAAACCTTCGTCCGGTACTGACCGAACTGCCGAAAGTCTATTGTCTACTAGTGTCAGTATACGAGGTCCACGCGACCGTGGACATGACTCACGCCCAATATGGCATACGGTCTGTTGGAATGGATGCTCTAGAAGGAACCATTGGCGCTTTACGTGATACTTATTGAAGCAGTTCATCAAACTATGAAAATCGGAAGAGCTTGTGATCATTGAGGAATCGGATAGCAATCCCAGTCTTAAGGTTAGTGTGAGATCATTCCAGAACCATGGTACCGGGTAAAGTGAGAATTGGCTATCGATCGATCATCGGACTATTGGATTTTAGTTACAGCTGAGATTTTTGATTGAGGAGGTCTTGTTAGACGACAGAGAAGAGTGTAGTGAGCTAAAATGATCTGCTCTGTTTGATTGACTTGTATTCTTCAGGGACGGAGAATATTTGAGTTCATTCAGGGAGTGAAAAAACTAAGAAGGGGAAGTTAAAAGACGGTATATACAGAGTAGCCCGGCGTACAGCTACCACGCTCGGAGCAATTGACTTTTGTACACTAAGCACAACCGCCACACGGATCACAGACGGAAGCTATGGACATTATTGTTCCTCTTACCTCAATTTATGAACTCTGCCGCATCACTCCTCCCAGGCTCCAGGGTCTTCTCGATATGAACCATTTCCATGTCTCGGTTAAGGAAAGGCTCGGCTACCTTGCGATGTACATTGCCTTGAGCCTTGACCTATCGTCGTACTGGCGGTGACGACCACTGCCCGCCTAATAAATAGACATCGGCCAGGATTGGGCGGCGTTGAAAATTAATGGATGCCTCATATGCAGACATGGTCAGGGATACGTGCGGAATCGGAAAACGATCAGCGATGTGAGTGAGCACTTGGAGTCATTTCTTTCATAAAACCTTGTGAGGATGAACTGGACAGGACAATAAAGATCTAACTAATTTCTTAAGACAAAAAACTTATGGCTCAGGTACGAATGTCCAAATATGCATATTGGAGGAAGTTTGTTGTCGGATAGAGTGAGGCTTATCTGATACGTCATCTCAGGTCTCAGACGGTCTTTTCCTTTTTTCTTCTCTTGTCTCATAGCCAATGCCGACGATCTATTTTTTGCAAACAGATCTCTGAGCTGAAAAAAAAAAAAAAAAAAGGGTAGAGGAAAAACGTAACCCGGCAAAGGAGCAAAAAGCAATGTTGACAATGAACTTCTCTAATGCATTTCGATGCCCTCCAATCACTGTTCCCTGTACCGCTATTAGTTCTCTTAGTATTGTTTCTTTGTCTATTGATTGATTGCCTTCCGAGGCAAAATCTTCCCTCATACTGGATGAGAGAGGTTCACTCATACCAAATGACTGACATCTCGGTCTAACCCGATCAATGATAGGTCACTCAACCTCTATCCACCACTCACACAATGCCATTCCGGATACAATGAAGCTGTTCAGATGGGTTCCCTTCTCATTCGTAGGAACAAACGCAGGGCTGATACTCCACCTTTTCTTTCTGCGAAAGCTCTCTCCAACTTCGCCATCTCCCCCCTGTTGTGGCTGCCCTGAGATCTAGCGGTGTAACATCGAGCCGCCAAGAGGACCGTACTCGAGGATCGTGTTCTGTCCGCGTACCTTTCGCTCCGTTTGAGACGGATGGTGTATCATGGAGATGGCGTTGGGGATTTTCTCTTATTCATAGCCACAACAAGCGTATTTGTACCGTACACACAAGGTATTGATGGGAAGAAAGGAAGGGAATACATAAAAGGCGTAAAGGTAAGTTGCTCATCCTATTTCTCTCTTTTTTTTCTTCCTTTCCTCTCCTTTCCTTCTCTTCCCTTTTTCTGCCTCTTTTACTTCATAGCTCCTCACTTTATCCACCAGGATCAATGCACGACATATAACAGGTCCGCGCAGCGCGCATCCATCGCATCCATCAGATTGGAGGCAAATTGACACATCTCAATACCTGATCCCAATTCACTCCGGAGGCATTCCCAGTCCCATTTCCCTGCGCTGTCTGAGCCGCGCCTCTCTATTCGCCAGCCGATGCATCGGCGGCTTTGTCCGTCCCCGGCCTCGTTGCATTACTACTATTGCTACTGCCATCCTTCTCCCAACTTCCTCTCATCGGTGGGACTCTGTATGTACGAAATAGATCGATTTAGATCTATGTCAACCCTCTTGTGCTCTACTATTTTGTTTTGTTGTTTTCTATTTTGCAGGTTTAAAGACGAGATCTACCATCCCGATTCTAGACCTCCGATACACTTCCACTCCTGACACTTTTTTTAACAAGCGACCGTGCAAAAAGGTTCTCCAACAAGATCGCAAGGAAGCTCTATGCTGTTAAAGCTGGCTCTCTGGTTAGCCTAATTTTTGGGAGTAAATGCTAGCTATTTCTCGCCAGCCGCATCGTCCTTGTATCTCCCAATCTCGTGCCCATTGAGCGTTAGATCAAGAAACCTTTCTTTTTCTGCTTGACTGCGTTGTATCGACAAACCTGTGTTGAACCTTGGCCGACTTGCAGTATTCGTGGATATCACGCTGCATTCTGCAGACATTATTCGTGGGGAACGTGATTTATAGTATTATCTACCGCTGCAACATGCCTCCTCCGCAGAAGGGAAAAATGAGGCCTCGTGGATCCGAAGAGGAATTTGTTTTATTTCTCCAGGGGGTATGTTCTCCGCCGCGATAAACCTTTTCAGATGGGTATCTTACTGAGGAGACAGATTCCAGCACATTGTCGCTGGCAAGAATTGAAAGATTTGGTTCGCCAAACAGCCTTACATATCCGACAAGCAGTGGTATATGACGATCATCACGGCTTCCCCACTGGTTTGGGCCAGATCATCGTGAAGAATGAAGATGAAGCATGGCGGACTTACCGTGCGTATGCGATAATGAGGAGAGATGCGGAGCCTGACTGACGGTGTTTTAGATAGACTGTCCACCAACGGCTGGGAAGGACACAGCTTGGTCGTCACGCTGGCTCGAACCAGCTCACCCATCAGACCCATAGCAGGGCCAACCAAGAGTCCACCGTGTGTGATTACTTCAAATTACGTTGCTGGCTATTCGACACCCCCGAGAGTCCCTCAGAGCATGGCTGTGCCTCCTTCTCCTATATCACCAGAGTAAGCCTACCTCACATCTACAGATTCATAGAAATCCATCCCCCATTGTATACTAATACCTACAAGGTCCATGACAGCTGGCACCAGCCCAACATACCCACCCCCGGAGTACGGACACGCCCCGGTCATGAGCCTGCCTCATCAGTCCTTCATGCCCATTTACCCAGATCCCTTAGCCCAAGCCATGCCCGGGATTTCGTCCTCACCGGCCCTTCGGCCGTCCTTCTGCGACCCTATCACCTTTACCATCTTCCCACCATACCCAATCTCCCCGGCCCCACTATTCCATGACCCCTCCCTCCACCTTAACAATCGAAGAACCTCCCACAAACCCACATACAGCTACACCTATAGCTACACCTCAACCCCAATCCCCTTCTACGCACCGCCCCCTCAAAACCCAAGGCCCCCATCCCGCCGAACCATCTTCATCCAAAACCTCAGCCCTACAACCACAAAGTCCGACCTCCAGTCTCACCTCCAAGACGCCGGCATCATCGAATCCTGCGAAATCCCAATCGACCCCTCAAACCGCTGCAAGGGTTTCGCCCGCGTCTCCTTCCGCACCGCCGACGAAGCCAAACGCGCCATCGCCCGCTACAACAACACCGTCTTCATGAACGCCAAGATCAGAGTCAAGATCGACCGGAGTATCCCCGTCGCTGCGCCATATGCCCTAAACTCTCAAAGTGTTCCTGCAACCGTTGTTGCGGCGCAGGTGCCTCCTGCCCATGTTTCTGGGCCGGGAGTGGCCCAGGCTAAGTCGACACCATGTCAACCGTTGGTGGTGAATGGGTCTGGGACTGGAAGGAAGGAGGTTGCTACTTGATTTTCTCTCATTCGCTCATTCTCTCTTTTTATTTCCCCCGTCTCTTATGGTTTTCTGTTCTTGTGGGTTGGGTTGCTATGCATAGGATCGGTAATTGGAATGGGAATCGGGTGGTGTAGGTCCTGTCTATCCGTAGTCTATTTATTCTCTGGTGGAAAAGTCGGGTTTTCGTAGGGTTTGCATGTATAGTGAGTATTGGTTGATTTAACGTTCGACCTTGTACGTGGTTAGTTTTTCTTTATTTTGTTGTCTTTGACTTGATGGTGTTTGGGTTAGGATTATATATAGAGATAGATGATTTATTAGCTGAGGTTGGTGTCCATTCCTTAATCCAATAATCAACACATCTCTCAACGATGTTGTACACTATCTAGAGATAATCTATTACAGCTTGTGAAATTTTTTACTAATATATCAATATTCTATGTATTAACAGGGATATATATAGTAAACAATGCCATCATCATTCATAAATCATTTAACAGCTAATACAGAACATTCTCTTTCCATCATACTATCATACTGTCATAATACAATGCCATCTCATAAGGCCAGGAAAATTAGAAAAAAAGAAGAGAAAGAGTCAGCAACAAGAGGGGAAAAAAAAAAAAAAAACAACGCCTTTCCTTCCCTAGGACAAAAAACCCGGTTATTGGGGCGGAGAAAAAAAAAAGCAAAAGCAATACCAAGATGACTAAAATAGGAAATTCATAAATAATACATGTGAGAAAGTTTAGCCACATTAGATTGAGACCATGCAGGATTCTGAACTATTTGGCATGGTCGATCAGTTCGGCGTAGAGTGGTTCGGGGATCTTCCGGACGATCAGGACGGTTAAGGCGATGATTTCTTTGGCGTCGAGGGGTGGAAAGGATCGGAGAATCTTGTTTGGACTGGGGTGATGGGTCAGATGAGCGTTTTTTTTTTATTTCTTCTTTCATTTCGGGGATTGTTGTCGTGGTGTGATGGGTCTGTTTCTTTCGGGGAAGGAGTGTATGGGTTCTTTGTTGTCTTGTTTTTTTTGCTCTTTGCTTTTTTTGGGAGGGTTGCTAGGGCTAGGGGAATGGTGTGACGTACCTTGGACTTTCGAGGATGGTATCTCTCATTCGGATGAGCTGGGCAACGATACATAGGATGTTTAGATGTGGACCGTATGCGAATAGGAAGTCCCATAGATGAAGAACCTCTGGTAAGGGTGGTGTACAGGCGCACATGGTTAATACCGATGGGAAGGCGTAAAGTTCTGCCTGCATACCCTTTGAGAACAGGTAGGATGCAAGCTTTGGTTCGACAATCTCTAGACATCGATCGACAAGACGAAGGCCCCGATGAACCCCGTCCATGGCACCTCGGATATATCCGGGACATTCGCGAGTGACGAATGAGTGGAACAAAGCGAAGGCCTCGACTTCACTGCGTGCTGCGTAGAGAAACGGTGCGCAGAGAACGTTCATACCTTGAACGTAGATCGCTGAGTCACTAGTGATGGTGCTGCTGCGGCCGCTGCTAGGTGTAGCCCCGTCCTGGTCCGGGGTTGATGCTTCCTCTGCAATACTAGGGGGTGTGTTGACCAGGAGCTCCTTCGTTGATCGGCGAGATACTGACGGACGAGTTTTGGGCCGGTTTTTGTTCTTTGCGTCCTGGAGTTTCCAAGCTACCGCGTTGAGTAACCGGATCAGGCTGGCTTCTGTGACACGGCGTTTGAATAAGGGGTCGGTGGCTAGTGTGCGGAATGTGTCATTGCGGATTTTTGTATACGCTGGTGAGCGACCCCGGTGGATGAGGGAGAGGTATTCATCTGTTGAAACTGGGGGAATGTCAAGAAGTGCTAGCCATAGGTAGACTCGATACGATGACTAGTAAATAGAGTTAGTGGTTAGTTCTAGCCTAGAGAAACTCGCAACGCATACCATGCCATCTGCATCCGCTTCTACCCTCGTAGATAGAATCAAGTATCGTAACTCTTGCAGCCCCTCGCGGACGTTCCCCTGTTGCGGTCCATCCCGCAACTGCGTCTCCAATGCCGATCTTTTGATGCCGAATCCAGAGCCAGTTTTCCTTCCCGCTCGTCGCTGGGTTCCGATAGCTGGGGTCTCGCGAGTTGAGGCGTCGCTATTTGAGCGAGCTCGACGATGCGTGCGCAGGCGCACCGGCGAATCAAGGCGAGTTGGCTGTGAGAGCTCGTCAGCCCCAGCGGATGTCCGGACGCTTGAGGGCTGAGAGGATAGGGTTGAGGATAGAAGTTGATGGGACTGAATCTTGCGCAGACTTCGCATGGTACGCGGCGATGGTGAACCCGCCAAAGCGGCGAGGTCGAGTTGGGCCTGAGTCGGTCGTGAGGTCATGTTGGGTTGCTGTCGGTCTTTCTCTTTTGTCGGGTCGGCGAAATTATGTCTGTCGGAGCTTGTCGCAGGAACCAACCATCTTTCCTGGTGCTCAAACCGAATCAAATGGGACCAGAGAGAGGATTCATGAATTAAACCCACCCCCCCTGTCAGAAGAGGTATGCTCGGCCCTTATTTTTCTTTTCTTTTTTTTTTCAGTTAATTATTTTAATTTTTATTTTTTCGGGGGCAAGGTGGAATGCGGGGACACGCGACGCGCTGCAAGCAATTTAATGGATGGATTTATTGCGAAAGGTTAAGTGACTTTTCCCGGAGTTTGGTTCAGGTTCAGTTGCTATGGTGTTTGGTGGACCTTCGAGTAATAGCTCCGGGACTATGCCATTTTACGTGACTCGTCAACCAACTTTTGTTAATTCTTTTGCTTTTTTCGCTTTTTCTATACTGAATGACTAGAGTAGTCCTGGTATAGACTAATGGATACTCCTACTAAAATAGTCCTGTCCGGCAAATCTTGCCGGCTCAAATTAATTTATTCTGAGACGTCTCATGTAACACCTTCGCCTCATATCCAGATTCCATCCAGATCGTTCCGCCTCACAATGCTAGAAATAGTTGAACATAATGCGGAACACAGCTTCCAGAGCCACCCATAAACAATAGTTAATAGTCATAAAGTCCCATAATAGTCAATAACGCCAGAACCCCATAACTGAACGGCTGCCTAAGCATCAAGCCTCCGGTTGCCCATTTGCTTGTCCATTCGTAGTCCCTCCTAGGACCCCATCGACGAATTCCTGGTACCTAAACACCTCACCTCTCTTCCCTCCCCCAGGGCCCTTGGTGCTCTTCCCACCGAAAACCCTGCGTCCAGTAAAGCCACTAAGAACTTCATTGATTTCTCTTTCGGTGAGCGAGAGCTCTCCGTCTTCCGGTGCTGTGTGCAAAAGAGCATCGCGGAGTTCCCCCACGTTGATCTGGCCGCTGTCATCCTCATCAAAAGCAGCTAACGCATTCACGAGCTCCTCACGTCCAGACAACGGTGCTAATAGGTTGGATAGGATGTTTAGGAACGTCGGAAAGTTAATGGTTTGAGGACTTCCCGGGGGGAAGAACTCGGATAATGCAGATGGATCTTGGCCTACCCACCAGAGTAAGCTTCAGACCCTCATGTAAGTAATTTGCTCGGCAACGTACCGATATTCACAAGCACATCTGCGACATCATCCTTGTTCACAGACCCGTCATTGTCCCTGTCAAGTACTTGGAAAGCTTCCCTGATCTCACGTAGTTGTGCCGGCGCTAATCTCGAAGCGGCATCAGACGTACCCGCCGTCATACCCGTGATCCTAGCACCCAGCCTGGGCGAACTATCCGGTGAGTATCCCCGTCCTCTTGTTGGCGATGCGGAAGGAGACTCTCTGGTGAAATGGGGTTGGGGGATCCGTTCTTTGTTGGATGGTGAGGCATCTTCGTGTTCGACGGTATATGATTGATTTAGTTTGCTCGGGGACACTACCGGAGTGTATCGACCAGGCGAACTCCCTGGTGTGCTAGGGCGGATTCCTGTGGGTGGGGAATTGGGCGTAGATGGGCGACGAAAGGGCGAAGCACGAGGAGAGCCAAAAGACAAAGGCGACGGTTTGAACGGAGTATTCGAGGTGACCTAGCGCATTTTACGGTGAGCTTGGCAATGGTAGGTTGCGCGGGGAGGTAAACACATCATTCTTACCATGATGCAGGCTCACCAATTAATTGGATGTCTTCGACAAAGGGTATTTGTTATCCAATAATGAATGGTGTAGCGAGTAGTATAGCGGGAGACACAACAGGCGCGGGGAATCGAGGTTATTTGACAGTAGTTATAGATGATAAGCTTGCTGGGCGGTGCAATCTAAATAAGTTTCCTAGAAAGGAAAAGCAGCCAAACAAACTCCAGCAAACAAAACACCCGGCAACAAGTCGGGCCGACACATGTAATAGGCACGTGTGGGGAGCTTATCCGGAGTCGAAGGAGCATGGATGCATTCCTGGAAAACGATAAGCGATTATACTTGGATTCCTTTTTAATTTGCTTTGGATTTTCTATTACTTTTTGTCTTTTTTCGACCGTCGAGACAGCAATTGACAGGCAAGCACCATGACTGTCGATTCCACTAACCATTGAATTCGCGATCATGGCGATTGTGGTGTTCCCGTGGAATTTCCCCGCTGTGGATCTTTATCGGTAGGTGTGGTTTCGAGTTTTGAGGCTTTTCCATCGAATTCCCCTTTTTTCCCACCCCTGAATCGGATGAATACAATGGTAGATCAACTAATTTTCCGAACGATTCCTTCGTCGTGGCGAGAATAACCTTACTGACCATGACAGCCTGAAATACGAGCCACAGACGGTCCCCTTTTTTGAGTGATTGATCCATTGGCCGGTCAATTAACTGATTGAGTATGCGGTTATTCCTTTGTTGTTCGTCCCCATTGTCCTCCGGCCGCCAGAACCTCGCTATCGATTCGCCCGCTATCTAATCCGAACATTCCTCCCCCAAACTCTCTCCTCCTGAAAGGAAAATGAGCCTCACACTCCCTCATCGACCATCCGACGACGCTTCTCGCTCGCTTTCGACGTCAAGTTCCTCCAGAACCAATGGTTTGCCTCGGTTATCGCCCTCCCCGTCAATTATCCACAAACGATCCATAAGCAATTCCGGCGCGTCAGTGCGTGCCTACGATGGAACCCTCACCAGTGTTTCGGGTTATAAACCACGGAGATGTAAATCGCAATATCCACATGATTCTTCGGAGCGCCATGTGGAGTATATTCTTGTTGCCTCCTTTCACATTGACCGAGGCCCGATCATGGAGCACCAGTACCCGGCTCCCATCAGCGGTGATGAAAGTATGTTGGCCGAGCTGATGCTTCCGGATCAGACCCATGTTCGGAGCCAGGATTGGACAATTTTCTTCTTGCACAAGGACTCAAATACCGATCCGGAAGATGATGATTCATTGACGGGAAAGAAGAAAAAGAAAAAGAAGAAGAAGAAGAAGTCGGAGATATCTCAGGACGGCGATGAGATCGACGACAGCGAAGAAGATCAGGATGAGTCTGGAAATGAAGAGGAGAGCAGTGACGATGAGGACGAGGGTGGCGAGGGCCCACCCTTGATGTATGTGTTAAATCTTGTAAATACAAAGCAGGATCATACAGTCAAAAGGTATGTCTCCCTTGTTCTTGCTTGATGCAGCAACACGACTAAACGAATACAGAGGTGCAGTCGTAAAGGCCATGGCCATTTGTACACGCCATTCGTTCCTTCACATATATAAGGTAGGCCACCATCTGACGAGAAGTCGGGGTGATAAGTATTAACACAGTAACAGCCCTTACTTCTTCTGGCCCTGGAGGATTATTTCAAGAATCCTTATCTGGAAACGCTAGCCTCGCTATATAACGCGGTGAATGCCATGGACCTTTCTTTACTACCCAAACTATCGCTTTTGGAGCGACAGATATTGCAGGCTAGTAACTGTAAAGACATGTTCCTCGAAAAATTCGAGCAGATGATCCGTCAACGGATAGAGGAGGAAGGCGAAGAACCCTCCGACATGAACTCGCCTCCCTCCCCTAAGAAGCTGGTTTCTAAGTATGCGCTTCCTCGAGATACTCACGAGTACGAGTCGAAAATTATCTATAATGATATCCCTATTCCAGTCAAGGTGCCCACAGTGATCTGGCCTGAAATTGTGGGCGATTTCTCTCTCATCAAGCTCATCCAAACCTTTTCCGTTCCTCATTCGACCTCGCCGCAGCCCTTTCCAATCCATCCTCACCTCACCACTAGCGGTCCCTATACCCATCCGATTGTGGTCCTTGTCAATGCGATGTTAACCCAGAAACGTGTCGTATTTCTGGGGCATAACCGTCCTTCCGGAGAGGTCGCGGAGGCGGTACTTGCCGCTTGCGCACTCGCGTCAGGCGGGGTCCTTCGTGGATTTACCAGGCATGCTTTCCCATATACCGATTTGACCAAAATTGATGACCTACTGAAGGTCCCTGGATTCATTGCGGGCGTGACTAATCCTACTTTTGCCAATCATCCCGAGTGGTGGGATGTACTCTGCGATCTTCCAACTGGCCGAATGAAAATTAGTAGTCATATTGAACCTGCGCCAATCACTGAAGGACTCTTATATTTCCAGCAGCAATCCGCGCTGAATCATCTCCATGCCTCGAACTTAAATACAGACCCTACTGGAGATAATTTGTTCATGGAAGATGTTCAACGTAGCATCACTAATCGCTACGGAGAAAACGCTATTCGAGCCAAATGGCGCGCCTACATCCTCAAATTCGCGCGTGTTGCTTCCGCTTTTGAGGAAACCGTGTATGGAGCATCAAATCTCTACATCATAGGCCCCAATGAAGAGCTCTCTCCTGAGAGTCCCAGCGGGGTCCAGGCGGACCCTCTGGATCCTACAACACTACGGGGACATGGATATGTCTGGCCGGACGAATTATCTAAACAACGAGAATTGATGGCGTCTGTTTCCCGGATCGAAGGTTGGCGAACAACGCGATCGTATTACTCTTTCATTCAAGATATCGCAGCCATGTACTATCCAGCCCGGCCAATCATGAAACCAGACCTTCAGCACCACCATGAGCGACTCCGGACCCTGAAACTATCTGCACCTGACGCAGGAGCTATCTACATTGCATTCGCCCACGCTGTCAAGGACTACGGCGGCATTTGCCAGCTCCTGACCGTCACACCGGAAAGTCAGGCAGGCCTCTTCTACATCAGCATGGGTCTATTCCATTCTGACCGGACCGTTCGTGAGGCGACAGTCGACCTTTTAGAGCGGATAAGCAAACACCCTGCTGGTCAACACTTCTGGAACCAGCTTAACCGGTTCGCCAAATTAGCCTTTTTCCGAGTCAAACGCGAGCGTGATGCATCGCAGAGCCCGATCTCAGGCCCAGGCATGGGGTTCGGTGAACCCCAGAGTCTCGTTGGAGTTGCTATGGGTGACGGCTTGAGACCAACCTGATAAGTCTCAATCCTGGAATGCACCAAGGATGTGGTATCTGGCAACTATGCCTTTACACCTTCTTTATGTCCTTCATCTGGATCGTTTATACCCAATATACCAGAAAACTCAACCAAGATACATTATGATTACGACAATTCTATAGCCTCTGTTTAAATTTTTCCTCCAATTTTTTTTTCTTTTTCTTTTTTTGCTTGTTTGATTATTGGATATTTTTATTTGACGGTTTGGATATACCTATTGACGAGCCCCAAGACACATAGCATTAGCATTTGACGAGGGTTAGTATGATACTTGATGGCTTACGTTTGATTTCGTGTCGATATTAATAAAGCAAACATTTCAATCCTATGGATTCATCGGCTGTCCTGATTTTTGTCGCAATCTACGCACGTACAACAAGTGATAAAGGTAGTAGTTCAGATGAAGTAAATATGTATTAACATTAGACTAACAAGATGGACCCTATATATCCAACCAATGGGGCAAAAGAAAGTATAAGCAGTCGCTGTCATTACCCATAACCGTGACCTGAACGATAGTCCGAATCGATATAAAGAAGCAAGAGAAGAAAAAAAGAGGGAAATACAATTTTATAAAGATAGACAACGAATCACGGTGAAAAAAGCAATGCTAGCAAATGGGGGTTAAATTAAAACAATCCCAGGAAGCTCGCCCCAATACTCAAGGCAACGATGCATCCAGTCCAGTACAAATCGGGTCTTCCGCTTGACCATGTAGCCGAGGAAGTAGACCCATCAGACCCAACCGTGATATTCACATTGGCGAAGTCAGCCCCACACTTAGAATTGATGGCCTTCGCGGACGGAATATACGACTTGGCGAGCGGCTGGCCGTTTTTCTGCGCCCATTGGCTGAAGACGTCCATCGAAGCTTGCAGGCACTTGTTGCAGGTAGGGTAGGGTGGGTTGATGATTGAGCTACCGTATGGCACAGAGTAGATGTCGTAGTCGGCTGGGCTCGAGCTGTTGGTGACGGCGTCGACGAAACAGTAGTCGGTTGTGGCTGGGTTCTTCAGACAGGTGGAGCGATACATGGGTTCGTAGATGATCATGTCGGTGTAAGCGGCCGTCACGACCGGGTTGCCTAGGGAGTAGTCCTTGCCGCAGGCGTCGCTATTGGTGATGCGGGAGGCGAGATCGGACATAAGGGCGGAACACTGGCTTACGTCGGCAGCGCAGGACAGGTCCAGGAGGCGGGAGGTGGCTGGGGCGGATCTGAGGGTCGTGAAGAAAGAGCTAGAATCACGGAGGAGCATGGAGATGGCGTAGCAGCTGGTGAACTTGGAGTCGGAGAGGAATTTCTTGAAGAATTTGGGGCAGGTGTCGGAGGTGAAATTGGAGTTGATGCTGGTGTCGAATGGTGTTGGGATGGAATCGGTGCTGCTTGTTGATCGGGGGATAAGTGTTGATTCGGCATTGTCGTCTTCGTTCCGGTCGGACTCGTCCGACGCGGCGAGGATTGGTGAGTTCGCTGCTTCCTCGTCATGACTGTTGTCTAGGCGGACGGTGATGTCTCGGAGGCTCCATTCCGCACGTTCCTTAAGTGGAGATTCAGGTACATCTTGGAGATCATCACCGACGATCCCTCCACTGGTGGAGGACTCTGACGGCGGAAGAGAGATGGCGGAATCAAGGTCTGTTCGGGTGACCGAGGGTATCACAGACGCAATGACTGATGGGACCGTAGTGGCCATCAGTAATAAAAGGCGACGATTGGACCATTGTGTCCGTGGGTGAGGACGCATGTCGCTGGCCTGTACTTTCCGACGCTCGGACAGTGGACTCCCACCAGAACTGCATCCGAATGGCATGGGAATAAATGAATGGCTTGCCGTAAATGGCGCGTAAATGAATGTCAGAATGGGTAAAAGGTCAAAAGAGAGACGAAAAGGTGAGATTATTGTTATGATCGAAGGGGCATGGTCAAAAACCACTGCTGTACCTGGCCGCACACATCTGGTGGTTGGGAGCAGGGAGTTTCCAGTGAAGAAGATGAAGTTGAAGAAACTAAGAAACCATTTAATCCACTTCTGGCTCCAGCCCCTCAGAGTTATAATTTAATTATGGTTATTAAACGAAATTGAATGACAGGGAAGAAAGAGGAGAAAAGGGGAGGAGAAGAACGAGCAACAACAAAGGAAAGCAAAAGAGCGCTGTCGAGGGTTCTGGACCACCGACTAGACTGTGGGGTTGTTATTCTTAGTAGTACTAAGTACTTGACCACGGCAATTGGATCCCTCCATTGGTGGATCCCTCTTCACTATTGAATTTATGTTAGGTTATGGGCAATAATCTTTTAAGGGCAGATTAGGAAAATTTTTTAGAAAAATAATTTCTTTAGAAAAGAAAAACCAACAATGACCATGTGAGAATATAGAGTGAACTCAATTCTCTAGGGCTCAGTAAGTACTGTAGGTAGGACCATGTCTGGGTGTATTGTCTGATGGGGTTCTAGACCGGTTGATTGACAGAGGAATCCTTGCAGGACGATAATTCAGGGCAAACAGAGTCACGACACACGACATTCACCTTCCCCAAGGGGATTGTCTTGACTCTCGAGGCTTTCTTCCCTCCGTCTGTGCCGTGCTCCACTGAAATGGAATTATGCACGATGCGGTCTGCTTTGACTCCGTACCCGCAGCAATTCTATCTCCCGTGCTCTTTCTTTCCTTTGCATCTTGGGTGCCCCAACAGCCATGCTCCACCTTCAAATACCTCCCGTCCAGAGAAAAACTCCCATTGGATTAACTGGCCCCTCCACCAAACCCGGTATCCAGGGGACAAGAAAGATGACTGACTCCGTGGGTTCATGTCCGACTCCCGATCGATTCATTCCGCGATTGGCATAACCGGAATCAAGTCGCTTAGAGGCTTGAAGTCCACGCCAACCTTGCTCGGCCACAGAGTAATCTCCACGCAGATCAAACAGACCACGGAAAAAGCTGAATACCCACCCCTGCGTTATCCCGTGCGAGGCGGTCGGTGTACGCTTCCGCGACACTGAACCGTGTGAGTGGAGAAGAGCGGAGACCGAATCGAACGGACAACGTATCAGTGATGCCGAAAAAGGAAGTTGTCACTCCATTTGAGGACCTGCGTTTTGTATGTTGGTAGTATCTGCAAGCTCACAACCGTACTTCGAAAAGTCTGTGCTACTAATATAGGCTGTAACTTGGTCATCTACTTATGTGGACCTGGTGGGTTTACGATATTATTTGTCGTGTATGGAAACTGAATGGTTTAGTTAGTCTAGTTGAGCAGGGCATAACTAGATGTGGACACATACTGATATGTCTTTGCAGTATTAACATGCATAGACATTCCTTCTGCTACTAGGGCCCGACTTTCATCTATATGTTAAAAACCAAAGTGCATAGGATTCATCCAGCTTCTTCGCAGTCTGATACTACCAGGGAACATGCCATATGCATCCCATCTTCGTCGATAGAACCGTCGTCTAAATCAACGCAACTATCACAGGGTGGAACAACCAGAGAGTATGTGGCAGAAGCAGAAGCATCAAAACTCGTCAGAGTCGGCCATGCAAGTACCCTTCCTGTCCACATTGCTGTGCTACGATCACCATTTGATCTGGGGCTCCATGTATCTAGTATGACTATCGGCAGATTTACCCTTTGTTGACTTGACGTTTGGTTGCCCTGGAGAGACCAGGGCGGCTACCTGTCCTTCCACAAAGCTCTTCAGCTCTAACGGATTGGCTTCTTCCATCTCCAGACATTATAAGGGCCAGGTCCTGAGACTAGTCGGTGCAAGTTTAGAGAGATCCTGTCGATGCTCCCTAACAAGCTCGGCTCGCAGATCGTCTAGAGAATTACAACAGAATCCGCCTCCAAGGCGCTTGAGAAACACACAGGGAGGACTCTTACACAGCAAATCAGTGCTGCGAGTCATTGATATTACATGAACAAGCATGCGAACAGGGACACCAATTCAACTATTGTATACAATGACTGGAGAAATTGGTCTTGGGGGGTCAATAGCAGGTCAATTCATCTATTTCTTCCTTTATTTTCTTTGGTGAAAGGGCTAGCTAGATAGATATCTATACAGACGGCATGGCTAAGATGACATGCCATAACCTCCACCGTCAGCCGTCGCTCTGATCATTTCTACCAATTTATCGTTCTATGGCGGGGATGGAATCTGACTCCTTTGTGATCGGGCGAGTTGAGAAGCTGCAACTTGGATATAAATTGCTTCAACCAAGGTTGACAGGGAATAAGTCTGCTTATCATCCGCGGATGAGCGCCGATAAGCCGATCCTTTTAAAATCGAATCCACCAGAACTGCGGCTGGAGATGGCAGCCAATCAAGCCCCCGGATATTTCATCCCACATTCTATCCGACTGACTAAGAAACTTGTTCTCAGGTATGACAGGACTGGAGGTTCATACAACTCTGGCTTACGCTTCACAGTCTATGAGAGTCGATTCATGAGCAATCCTCCTTGAATCCTATCTGCGCCTGTTGTTAAATTCCAACTAGCCTCTGGAGCAAAGCGTCATTGCTGTTTCACCATGTCCGCAGATCTTTTAGTCCCCGAAACTCGGGTCCTTGCAATTGCAAGCCATGTAAGTCATTCTGCCAGGCGAAGGCCTGCTCACCGCAACCGATGATTTTAATTGAGGCCTGGCTTATAGGTTGTTTATGGGTATGTGTCTCATTGTTATTGGAGTCCTGAGATCTATTCCTACCATAGGACTTTGCATCACCCCGCAATGAGCTTCCAGAGTGGCTACTATGTACTTCAACCACCTAACATGACAATCTTGCTGATATAACGAGCCAGGTATGTTGGTAACAAAATGGCAACACTTGCCATGCAGTTACTAGGCTGTGATGTTGCTGCTTTGAATACCGTCCATTTTAGTGAGTCATTCCATTGGTGAGACACCGTGACCAATTCGGCTGACTCACGATGCCCTAAATAGGCAATCACACTGGCTACATGCAATTCAAAGGCACAAGGGCGACAGCCGAGCAGATCACCGACCTCTATGAGGGCTTATGCCAGAGCAATCTAACGGACTTTGACGTCATGCTAACCGGTTACGCGCCCAGTGCTGCAGCTGTCGAGGCCGTGGGGGCCATCGGAATAGATCTGCAGCGTAAGGCTGAGAAGAACCCCGGTTCTTTTTTCTGGAGTAAGCAATGGAGCCCACAGTGTAACTCTCATCATCCTCGCTGACGACATCTCCAGTTCTGGATCCGGTCATGGGCGATCAAGGCCGGTTATACGTCAATGACGACGTGGTTCCTGCATATAAGAAGATGATCCACCACGCCGACCTGATTCTTCCCAACCAGTTCGAAGCTGAGTAAGTTGTACTGGTTATTGCTCGAATACAAACTAATCTCCCCGCAGAGTCCTCTCCGGAATCAAAATCACCTCCCTCAGTACTCTTGCAGAAGCCATCACCGCCATCCACGCAACCTACAGTGTCCCCCATGTCATTATCACCTCCGTTGATCTCTCCAAATTTTCCCCATCATCCTCAACACAAACCACTCCGCCAGACAGCCTAGCAATCATCGGATCGACAATCCGCTCAGATGGCTCACCGCGTTTGTTCCGCATCAACGTCCCAGCCCTGGACTGCTACTTCAGCGGAACAGGCGACATGTTCGCTGCGCTGACCGTCGCCCGACTCCGGGAGGCTGTTTTCGCCTCGGATCCCCAGCTCCGGACCATCAAGTCCTGGGTCTCGCCCGATGATGTTAAGGCTACTGATCTCCCCCTAGCGCAAGCTACCGTTAAAGTTCTGGCAAGCATGCACAGCGTCCTGGAGAAGACGATGGAAGCGCGTGATGCCGAGCTGCGTATGGCAGACACCCGGGGTGATGAGCAGCTTAGCGAAGAGGAGAGAAAGAAGCGGGCACATCTACGGAAGAGCAAAGCGGCTGAGGTGAGGCTGGTTCGGCATGTACAATTCCTGCGCGAACCGACGGTGGAGTTCCAGGCGCAGGAATGGAGGAAGGAGGATTTACCTTTGGGGAGTCAATAAATTACACTCACGACCTTTGACATAAAGTACGATAGACGAGAAATAGATGATAAAAATGTACGGCTAGTGATACAGTATAAATTCACGCATCACACTCTGGTGATTGGTCAAAGTTGAACACTCCATACCAGTCTATACCATGCCCAGCCCAGAAAGTTTGTAAAAGAAAAAAAAGGAATTCTTTTCTATATAACCATACGCCAAATGTAGAAACCACCCCATCTCCCAAAACCTTTCATATCATCATAGTTCTATTAGACCATACCTTAAATTTTCTCTCTTAAACACCAGTGCTTCCAAACCCACCAGCACCACGCACACTCTCTTCCAACTCCTCGACAACCATAACCTCGGGGGTATAGATCTATTCCAACATCAGTACACCCCTCCCCAACAAACACAAAGAACAAACGCAAAGAACGGAAACTCACACGTTCAATAATAAGCTGCGCAACCCGATCCCCAACCTTAACCGGAAAATCCACATCCGAGTGATTAAAAAGCAGCACCTTAACCTCACCCCGGTAATCAGCATCAATAACCCCAGCCCCAGTATCAATAAAGTGCTTAGCAGCGAGTCCACTCCGGGGAGCAATACGACCATCTACAAAATCCCCCAGTTAGCACACATCCACCCCTAAATTTAACCAGAAAGGAGTCGGGAGGGAAACATACAAGTTCCCTCAGGAACAGCAATGGCAATCCCGGTATCAACGAGCGCCTTGCCCTTAGCAGGGATCACGGTCTCCTTGGCGCTGTACATGTCGTAGCCGGCGGCGAAGGCAGAGCCGCGGGTGGGTGCCTGGGCGGAGTCGTTCAACTTCTTGATGAGGAGGGGGGGCAGAGGCTGCGAGATGGAGGTCACGGCTGGGGCGATGGTGTTGTTAGTCATGTTTGCCGCTTCGGATTCGGTGTTGGGCTTTGTGCGTTTGGCGAGGGGGGATGCTGGGAGGGAA
>MBFL02000368.1:0-34021 GCA_001696595.2 Aspergillus hancockii | reverse complement strand
GTTGTTGGGGGTATCAAGGGCGAGGAGGGAGCGGTGGAGGGTGTTTAGCTCTGTTAGTTCGGTGCTCACTGTGGAGGCTGGGGCGGGGGTTGTGGTTTTTGTGGTGAGGGAGATTGCTTTTGAGGTTGGGTCGAGGGTTAGGGGGTATTGGTTATAGAGGTCGATGCTGTCGGTCATTTTGATGGTCGAGCGAGTTGTGTTGGAGGTGGGTGTGGTTTGATTTGGTTTGAGTTGTTAGGTGTGTGGTTTGGTGGTTGGTATTTGGTTGGTGATGTGTTATGGTAGTTGCTTCGATGTGGTCTGTTTGGTGGTTAGTTGGGTTGTTTGGAATTGGGGATTGGGGACCTTACGTGGTGTTGTATTTCTTAACTGGGTTTCGATAGTGAGGAGAATCGTAGTGCAACACCTGTACACTTTGTATTTAGGTTGAGAATGCTGCCAAAAGTGATATGGACCAAGTGCATGAGGACAGCTTGTTGTCCAGAACTTGAGCCAGAACAGAAGGCGGTGAGGAAATTTGGCGGCACATATAAATCTGTCTACTTTGCCGTGGATGCTCATTGGTTGTTCTACGCCAGGCACTGTGTAAGGTTGATTTGATCAGATGGGAAAAATGTCATACATAGTCTAGTCCATAACATCTGGTATACGAGCTAACACAGAAAAAAAAAAAAAAAAAAAATTTTTGAAAGAAGAGACATGGATAAATCAAACATGCTATCCCCAAGTGGCTCAGAATTTCAGCAAAGCAGAATGTCGTCAAAATCATCAGTAAAAAAAAACATGTGACCTGCCCGGGCATCAATTCCTAATCAATCACAGCATACAATCATCGCCCGACGAAGAAATAATCATATGCACAACCTCTGTATCAAAACATCTCCAGAATCAAAGACAATACAGCACTAACATGCGCCGCAACACCGCTCCATGGTCGTTTGAGGTACAAAGTAGGTATCCTTTTTTTAGACGCGATTATAGCCGCTGACGCTAGAGCCCCATTCCGATGGCGGTGCGTAGTGTTGCCCATGTGCGCCGCCATAGCTGGTATTGCTGGCGTTGTAGTCGTGGAGAACGTTTCCTCCGGTGGAAGCGGTAGGGTCATAGGCGCCATGCATGGCGGAGCGCCCGTTCGGGTTACCGAACTCGTCGGCCTCACTCTGGTGCAGGAGAGCGTAGTCCTCATCTCGGTCGCCCCGGACGGAAGAGCCCATTCCGCCAGCGCGTCCGGATCGGAAGTCATCCTCTTCCTCCTCGAAGTCATGGGCCGGGTTCGAGGAGAAGGCGGCCTTGCTCTGCGCAGCGAAAGTAGGGTCGGAAACCGCATCTGGGAGGGTACCGGTTCGACGGAAATGCATCACATTGCGGAAGGACATGAAAGCGGTCACAACGAAAAGCAAACTGTAGCCACTCTCGTTAGCAACGACGCAAATTAATTGTAGTGGGGGCCTGGTACGCACAAGATGACAACTCCCATAATGCAAGTGGCTGTGCTGATTTTGCATTTGCTGGCGCTGCCGTACTTCCAGTTGTCGCACCCAGTTTTCTTGTCACTATCCTTGTCTTTGTCGTTGTCGCTCTTGCCCTCGGACTTCCCCTGCGCTACATAGCTAGCAATGCAGATCCATGCAGTAAACCATAACAGGGCATACAGGCAGTCGACCGTTGCAAAGGCATAAACGTTTCCGAAGCGGCGTGCACGCGGCCACATAGGCACTGCGACCAGATAGATGAGACCGGGGATGCTAAACCAACACTAAAAAAAGGCGTTGTCAGAATCATGTGTCGTCAGCTTGCGCTGAACAGGGTTGGCGAACATACCAAAGCCCAATACCAGGCTGATCGACCATCAATACCACCACCGCCTTTGGTAAACACGGCAATGGTGCAAGCCCATGCTAAAAAGATAATGAAGCCCTGAAGCCCATGAATGATGTTCTTTGTCCGACCGGGGTTCATTGAAGGTCGTGCTAACTTCATGCTTGCGGAGTGAGGAGATAGGAAGGGTGGTGCCTGACGACGAAAAGGGCTTCCTTCACAAGGAAGCAGGTTGAGATATCGCTGGGAAGAAATCCCGGGATTTCTTTACAGTGAAAAATTTGTGGAGAATTTGGACCTGAAGATTTAAAGGTCCAAAAAAATATAAAAAAAAAAAACGTAAATAAAAGAAAAGGTTACCAGTCGTGAAAAGCGTCAGAGAGTGGCGGAATGCAATTGTTTATGTGAAGGCCGTAAAAACCGACGAAGAGGGCAATCAACGGGGCAACCCGATCGATGCCGCGCGGACGCTAAAATAACGGATGGAGTCTGGGCGGCTATGACAACACAGCCGATGTTGATAATTGGTGTCGATGTCAAAACACTATACTTTTTAAAGGGAATATGAGACTGTAAGAGGCTCAATAGAGTCGATATCGTGAAAGAAGATCGGATAAAAGAAATATACATAAAAGCAAGGAACATTCATGGGATTGAAAGTGTTGACATAGTCATGCCTTTACCGTACGTACATACAGGCGCGGCTGTATGGTAAGCTGACCTTACCCGAGTAGGCTTAGTGTGCCCTGTGTTCACAGAAATAGAAGCACATTGCGCATAAAACCATCAGTAATCATGAGCCCTGCTCGGTACTATCGAAACCCAATCATCACTCATTTTAATTCAATTTTAAACCGAATAATGAATGGTATTTGTTAGTGTGAAATTCCAGACTTTGCGGTGGGCCTCCGTGCATCAAAGACGTCATACGGCCCGATCCAATCTCGGTTGGACACCACATTAGCAGACACCTACTAAGGCCAACCCTTTCCATAACCTGTTCATTTCTCGGAAGATAGCCAAGTGACAGTCAGTCAGATGATTCCTATCATGTGTAATGAAATCCAGAAGCGAGATCAGAGCGTAGAAATTCGATTGCCATGGTAGTGGTGGCAGTGCAGTGCCCTACAAGCCACTGAACATATCCACTACACTTTAAGGCAGCAGTATTTCTAGTGCTGGACGATACCCAATAATGTTCTGGATAATTGATACGGCAATGATTAAGGACTGCAAAGATGTAGGTACTACTCTGATAGTAATTATTGGGCTCAGTCGTACCCTACCTAAATCATCGTTCATCTGCAGGCGGCCCTATTGTTGGAAACACGGGAAACCACATGGCTTCCATGCTTTGAGGGATCTACATGACAATTGCCACATCGTCTTACAACCGATAAATCAATCGATTATTAGTAATCCAATAAATGTCATTTTAATAACATAACATTATTTCGTTAAGGGGGTTCGTTCATCTTTTGTACCATAATTATCCGCAATAAATGACCAGAATGCTCAAAAGACGCCGTCAAATGCTCTAGAACATCCTTGTTGTTGTCAGTGATCAGAGTCCCCGGCCAAATGGGTATACAATACCCCCCCCCAAAAAAAGAAAAAGAAAAAAAAATGAGAGAAAGAATCGAAAAACACACACAGATAGACAAACACACAGAGGAGGAGATAGTGAGAGAAGAGGGGAGATACGGAGACTATTTGCAGGGAAAGTAGAAGACGAACGTCCCTCTACAGTCCCTTGACACCTTTCCAGCTCAATAATAATTCCAGTTCTTTTAACGGTTGATAAATGTGTGCGTTCCACCACCATGGCAATGGATCGAGGACCATGAATCGAGGGTCATTCCAGAATAGGAAGAGATGGCTTGTCTGGCGGACGATGAAGTCAAGCTGTCGGGCCACCGGGTAGAGTGAGGGCAGATTTCCCCGAGCATCGTGTTGCCGAAGCTGCTCGTAGAAGCTAAATCTTTGACGCGGAGTTTTCGATATGCTTTCTCTAACCTGCATCCGTTTTCTCTCCGAATCCGTGGAAATGTCCTCACTTGTCGAAGACAATACCGCTAAATATCCATCAACTAAGGAAGGCGATGGCTCCCGCAGGAGATGCTCGACGGCCCCTGCGCCTTGTGTACAGCCAGCAATATGAGTCACGTAGCGTACGTTGTTAGCCTCAAACTCCTCGTCGACCATTAACCGCAAGCATAGATGGCCCGTCATCCGGGGGCCACCTTTCAACGCGAACCGATCCATGAGCCGGTGAATCGCCATTGCGAGCCCTTCGTCTAAGCGGGATTGACCCCAGGATTGTTTATCTGCTGGACGGATCTTGAGCGCTTTAACCTGCCCACCGACAAGTAGTAATTCGGCGAAGAACTCCCCCAGCCGAGCTTGTTGCTGCAGGACCCAAGGCCTATCCTTTGAGATCTGAATCTCGCTGACTTCGTTGTAAGTCAAGCTTAGGGTCCTTTTGGGTAGAACGACGAATTTATTGTCACTCACGCCAGAGTCTGGTCGGCGCATGTGGTATATTTTGGATGGCGAGCGATGCAAGATCTTGTGCACGGAGTCGCGCGACTGCACCTGGTGGTTTTCTACCACGGGCAACCCCTTCTCAACTAGATACTGGACGAAGGAGTCTGTTTGACTGAACTGATTCACCAACTCCGTATCCAGTTGAATACATTTGCAGGAAGTTCGACTCTCAATCGTCTGTTTCGCCAACGCATCTTCCAGAACGCTCACCCGCGGCGAGCATGGGATCCAGAGGTCCGCTTTCTCCCTGTATATGATGTCGAGCAGGCGGGAGACATAGCGCGACTTCGGAATGCGGTAGACAGTCGCCAGTGTTTTCGACATGCCCTCTCCCGAGGCGAACGGGAGATCTGTAATGTCGGCGCCGACCACCCGATGGCCGTGGTAATACAAGCACCGTGCCAAGCCCAGTCCGTAAGGAGTATCTATGCCAGTGATGAAGATAGTCTTCGGATAAAAGCGTGCATCTCGTAGGGCAGCCTGTCGGCGATGGACTGGACTGGAATGCGACAGGAAACCGGAGAAATGACTGACCAGGCAGGTTGCGAAGAGGATGGCGTTATCTAACGGTAGGAGGGCGATCGAGATGGCGATACGAAGTAGATGGGCGAGAACCTGGATGTGGAGCAGCGCTCGGACGGACTGGAGAGTCCTTTGTTTCGGCAATGAACCAAAGGCTCGTCGAACCGTGGGCACAGACATGAGGTCGGATGATACTTAGATCTCTACCTACATAGAATGCAGAGAAATGGATCGGTGGTCGGTGGTCATTTCTCGAATGTTAATTAAATCCACGACCCCTCCGGAATGCCGCAAGGCGACCACGTCAGCGTGCATACCACCGGCTTCGTGTCGCTGCAGAAAAGGTAGTATTTAGTTGTCAATTGAGGTGGCTGGGCTGAAATACTGCATGCTTGCTTTTTTACAATTTTCCTCAACCAAGAATCACATGTTAATTATAAATTGATCCGAGACAGCGCATTTCTATCCGATGGCAGGCTTTTTGCATTTATGCCCTAAGTAGTGGTTTGGTGATGCTAGGTTCCATCTCAGGACTACTACTAGTAGTAGTAACAACCATTGTATGGCCATACCTCATCCAATGGGAATAAAAACATTCTCCATAACGTCAATATCGGATACAGAGTTATATTTATGTCCAAATTATACGAAACAAGCCAAAAGGAGAAAAAAGGCAAAAAAAGTCAGCCTGCGACCACTTAGCGTGACTGAAGTAGACCTTAAGAACCACATTACAGAGTCTGCACAGACAAACTGCACAGTTCCTTTTTTTTTTATCCTTCATTGTATTGGGTTGGGAGATCCATATTTAAATTTAGCCATACACCATTTGCCCCAGTCAACAAGACCAGACTACGGCAGTTAGTACAAACAATGAAATCAATATGCTACTAGAGGTAGGCATTATCTCATCTGATTAGATAGCGCAAGTAACAGAGAGATACATATGCAAACAAAGTGCTACTGTTCAACTACTGCCAGTGTAACCTTGAGTGACAATAGGGCAGGTACGGTCATCCATTGTGCTTCGACAAGAGAGTCGAGACTTGAGACTGAAATCCGTTCGTCCTACAATCGCTGCTCGGAAGGTTACATTGATATGATCATCAAAAGTTAATAACAATGTCACTGATAATTCATCGGTCTGGGCATTTGCTATGCATTTTTAAATAAAGTAACAAGATCATCATTCGCCCTGTTAGAATAGGCCCTTTTGTAACCCTTTTACGATGCTTAAATACCTATCATCACACCTATTGTGTCTTTGTGCTATCGAACTTGACACACTGCTTGCTCTCATCCTGTTTTGATGGACTCATTTTCGGGCAATAATCCAGCAATGAACGTGTTCCGTCGAGGGGGAGTTCGAAGTCAGACCATGCACATAAGTCAGGCTTGTTCCTCTACTAGAAATTCAAGCGAGTAGATGATACTTCTTCACCTAAGCTGTCAAAGCAACAATTCAACAACTCAAATCAACGGAATATCGATATCCCGCCACTGTAGCTTGTAATCGTAGACGTCAGCGGCTTGATGAAACTAGAAGACTTCGCCATACACAGTATATCCCTCGCAAGAACAAACTTGAATGGTATAATATGTGACTCACCTTTAGTTTAGAGGCAAAAAGCCTAACACACCTCTGAGTCACAAAAATGGAACACGATATCGAACGCTGATCCTTCCCAAGGTCGTAACTAAATGAGGGGGTTCCAACCCTTATCAGATTGCCGGACATGAGAACTAGACCTCGGAGTCTCGGATTTACTGGATCCTGATCTAAACTCGGTAACCGAGCCCGATAGATCAACGCGAAATAGAGCTTAGGTTATATGGGCTTGATCGGTCGTAAGTTTATAGTTCATGTTAGGTTAGATAAGCCAATCTGAGTCTTTAGTTCTAAAGCATCGGGCTGTGCGGAATTAAAGCGCTTACTTCGGGGTTATGTGTCTGGTTAGGACCGGAGTTCTGCTCTTGGTTTTGGTGTAGATGGGGGTTGTCGTCTACATTATTAGGGTATAAATACCCCTTGTTGTTCTGAAGTTGACTGTGTGCTTCAGATTAAACACGAGGCCTAAGTATCTAGCTTCTTTATTGAGACTTGAAATATCAGGATCCTGCCAATTCTTTTTAAAATGGCTCAGAATCAGCCGACTACGCGCCAGGTAAGATAGATCAACATCTACTCTTGGAGTGCCAACGTTGACATTCAATCCGTAACAGCGCGACGATGAAGACGAGCTCAACCTCTTGGACTTCATCTATGCCCAACCAAACAGAGACGAAATCCAAGGAAACCCCCAAAAGATCCTAGACCTGATTGACGAATTTGCCAAGACACATCACCTCATCCACGTAGGCCCAGAGAAAGGGAAGGTCGTTACGGACCTGATCGCGGAGCGCAAGCCCCAAGTGATGATTGAGCTCGGAGGTTACGTGGGCTACTCCGCCATTCTGTTCGGCGATGCCGTACGTCGGGCCGGTGGCAAAAGATATTACAGTCTAGAATTGAACCCTGAATATGCGGCCATCTCGAACCTACTGATTGACCTTGCGGGTCTGCGTGATTTCATCACTATCACCGTGGGCCGCAGTGACCAGTCCCTGAACAAGCTGTACACCAGCGGCGAGGTCCCGCAGGTGGAAATCCTGTTCATTGACCACTACAAGCCTGCGTATACTACGGATGTGAAATTGTGCGAGCAGCTCGGGATGATCGTTCCCGATGTTTCGGTCCTGGTGGCTGATAACGTGCTCTATCCTGGCAACCCGCCTTACCTGGAGTATGTCCGGAGCTCGGTGGAGAAGAAGCGAGAGGCGGCCAAGAAGGGCCCGATCCAAACTTATAACACGGAGGGTATATCTGCTTCGAGTGTCCGGGCCTTTCTTGGCCAGGGCGCTACACCTCTTTTTGATATCATGGGGAACCCGAATTTGGTGTATGAGAGCACGCTGAATCAACCGGAGGGACTGAGGGTGAGTGATGTTTCTTTTTATCTATACTGCAAGGGTCGGATTGTATGTTCTAACAATGCTACAGGATGCCCTTGAGATCTCTCGGTGTATCGGGATTCAGCAAGAGTGAAACGGAAGGGAAAAGCATTTCCGGCGGACGTCATCGGTCGGCAGCGAGTGACAGACGGTCGGCTTTTGCCGGTTTGGGTAAAGGCTTTGCCCCGCCATATCCGCCGGATCCAAAGGTTCCTATCGCGAGGACCTTCCCCCGCACTAGCTTTCTTTCTACTTCATCACTAATGTGATTCACGCAATTTTCTCCTGAGTGTATATAAGCTTCACAGGGCCCGCACAGTCTGTTTCTCAATCTATACTTCAATTTCATACTATTTTCACAACCTTGTACTGGTTCTTATAAATAATTATGGCTTCTAAGACCTGGAACGTCGGTGTGGTCGGATACGGCTTCAGCGCCAAAACTTTTCACCTCCCTTTCATTCAGGGTGTTTCCCAATTGAAGGTTTATGCCGTTGTCCAGCGGACACCAAAGCCCGACGACGATGCCGAGAAGGATTTCCCTGGTATCAAGTCCTATCGGACTACCGAGGAGTTGGTGAAGGACGCAGGCGTTGATGTTGTGGTTGTCACAACTGCACCAGACTCTCACTTTGAGTTGACAAAGCTGGCCTTGGAGCACGGAAAGCACGGTTAGTGTTGTCGCTGCGATCTGAAATTATAGTATTTCGTGTCGGCTAATCAATAATACATATAGTTGTCTGCGAGAAGCCCTTCACACCTACCACAAAAGAAGCCGATGAGCTCGTTGCGCTTGCCAAGAAGCAGAACAAGCTCTTGGCTGTGTATCAAAGTATGTTTCAATGCCCATTGCCAACGCGTGGTGTCAAAACCAGTGAGCTGCGGAACAGCGACTAACAATGCCTTTTGTAGACCGTCGCTGGGATGCCGACTTTGTCACTGCTTCTAAGCTCGTGAAGAGCGGTACCCTTGGCCGTGTCGCTGAATTTGAGACTCATTTCGATCGCCATCGTCCCGAAGAACCCGCTGCCGACGTTTCAAAGTGGAAGAACAAGGTCGTCCCCGGTGGCGGTGCTATTTACGATCTCGGAAGCCACCTGTTGGATCAGGCTGTGTACCTGTTCGGATTGCCAAACCGTATCACTGGCTTCATTGGATCTCAGCGTGAGGTAAACACATCTGGCTACGAGGATTCATTCACGGTCTTGCTGCATTATAACAAGGGTCCTCTGGTGACGGCCAAGGCCGCTGTCGTCAGTCCTGAAGAGGAGCAATTGAGATTCTGGGTCCGAGGCGACAAGGGTAGCTTCAAGAAGGTAAGGCTTCATGATTCGACGAGACTGGAGCTTAGAATCAACAAGCTGATGACTTATTCTTAAACAGTTCCATCTCGATGTCCAAGAGGAGCAGCTCAAGGGTGGAATTAAGCCCGAAGACAGCGTATACGGCAGGGAGCCCAGTGAAAGATACGGTATGCCTGCTCCCTTGACTAACACTCTCTTAAATGATGGTCGCATATGCTAATATGTCCCTTCTCAGGTACCCTGACCACTATCCAGAATGGCAAGCCCGTCAGAGAAGTTGCACCAACTGTGGAACCCCCCACCTGGACTGAATACTATAGAAAGCTTGCCCGAGCTCTTGCCGGAGAGGGTGACCTTCCCGCCAGCGGGGCAGAAGCTCGTGAAGTTATCCGGCTGATTGAGCTGGCGCAGGAGAGTTCCAAGTCGGGAAAGACCCTTGACGTTTAGGCTTTCTTGGACTATGTATAAAATAAGACGTAGATGATTATGAATATACCGCATTTTTTCAATAAATTTGCAAGCATTGATAGTGCAGCATGCTCTCTAATTCCGCAGGTTCATTATCGCCATCGACGTAGAATTCAATATATTTATATATATATATATAACCATCGACAATGTTTCCCGTCTCATTCGATGAATTTTCAGTGCTAATAGTGAGCAGTGAAGGTTGTTGATGGGGTTGGTTGCTCGATTATACTAGCTCATGTTCCAGGCGGAATCCATGGGGCGGATAAGGCGACTCTATGTAATCCCGAACGAAAGCCGAACCAAAAGTTGAGACGATTATACTCAGTCGGGGATAGAACTCCAAGGCCCCACCCGTAATACGTTGTGTTTGGAGTAGGACTGCCTGATATATTAGGCAGGATGGTATTTCTAATCTTAAAGCAGCTTCTGCGCAGGTAGGGGTAGTACTATCCCTAGAGCCCCTAGTGCCCGGGGGCCGCCTTTATTGTCTAGTAAATCTATTAGTAGTCAGTACTATAGTTACTTATTAGTAAAGTACTTATACTACTTGCACTGCTTAAATTATATACATGTGTACATGCCTACCTGCTTAAAGTATTTGCACTGCTTAGAGTACTTAAATCAAACTGGTTGAATCACTAAAATGTTAGAAGTTCTATAGTCAGGTGGTTTACCATACAAAACGCCTTCCTCCTACATGAATAGGAAGGTAGATGGGGGCGGTTCTATCTGAGAAATCTACTAGTACCTGGGTTCTATCCGAGCACTTAGGCGGCGAAATAACTCCAAGGGATACTTGGCAGCCTGAGGTATCGAAAGTTACCCGATGCGGAGAGAGAATGCAACCAATTGGCGGCATTGTCCTTAGCGTTAAGTACTCCACATATTAGTAACATGACTAAGTTATTTGTGGGGTCGATGGAAAATCCTCACGGTCAATGGCCACTAGGCCAGATGCGGAAATCTGTTACTTAATTGAAATGCTCTCAATGGCAGAACCAGGGCAGGTGAGGACCGTCATCGTCACCCTTCAACGCGACACAACGGCCCTTCTGTCACTTTCAGACGGTGATTCTGTCCATTTCCCGCGGAGATACGACAGTCCTCGTCTCCAAAGGTGTCACATCTTTCAGCCTTTCCCTTGGCAATTAGGGTCGATCCTCGGACACTAAATACACATATATCCCCATGGCTCCATAAGAATCGTCGGGTGGCGCCTTCCATAAATGCTGCCATACAACCCTTACGGATTAAATCTCCTATTCCTTACTGCTATAACGGTCAAGGCTAGTGCGTTACTGCTTCTCGTTGACTGTTCACGGGCGTCAAATGATCAGGCATATTTTATATTGGCCTGTTAATTTAGTCAAGACACATCACCTCCGCTCGATGAGCGGGAGTTTCGGCTAAGGACAGGCCCTTTCTCTCTCTCAGTCTTATTTTCTTCATTTCTGTTCACTCTCTTCTGTATATTTTCTCCTTACATCTGTATATCTGGACCTATTACTTCACCGGAGACTTTTCACCTCCGACAACTGGGAACTGGCTCTGACTCCCCCAGGCACATCAAGCACATTATGCGTTTATGACCGAGCACGCAGCACCATCTCGCGCGTAGGAAGTACCCCAGTTGACCCCAATGCTGAGGCACGTCGACTTTTCTCGCTGGCACGCGGACATCGACACTTATCTCAACCCGTTGATTCCAGCTCCGCCATGGCGATGGCTGCCCCGTCCAATCTCCCATTTCCTAGGATATAGAGGGGACAAGCCTCCAAAAGCCCTCGGCAACATCGTGATTGCCTTTTGGTCCCTGATTGGGGTCTTCTGTGGTGTATTGATCGTGTCGGAAGTATCTTTGCATGTTCCGTCTTTTCAACACCACCATGCACCGATCATTGTGGCTAGTTTTGTACGTATTTCAGTCCAAGTCACACCACCCTCATCCCATCATCAGCCACTAATACTCGGATAGGGTGCTGCGGCCGTGCTGGAGTTTAGCGCGATCGACTCACCATTTGCGCAACCGCGAAACGCGGTTTTGAGCCAGGTCATGGCAAGTACGATTGGTATTGCGATCGGAAGGCTCTTCGCTTTGAATCCTCATACCCATTCATTGCCTCAGGTTGGAGGAGCTCTTGCCTGTGGCATTACTACAGCACTGATGGTTCTGACGAAAACGGTTCACCCGCCTGCAGGCGCAACGGCTCTCTTGGCGGTCACCGAAGGGTATAAAATCGGTTGGTTCTTGATCCTGATCATGCTGCTCGGGTCGGTTCTTATGCAGGCGGTGGCGCTATTAATCAATAATATCCAACGGCGGTTTCCGGTGTATTGGTGGACTCCCATTCCTCTCTCGCGCCCCGAGGCTGAGGACACTGAAAGTGCCGCCGGGGAGAAGGAAGGGAGCTGGGCTCCTAGTGCATCCGATGATGACACTCAGACCACCGTGCCCGTGCAAATTATCATTCAGGAAGGGAGGGTTTCTGTTCCTGATAATCTCTGGATCACGGCAGAGGAGATGGAGTGTTTAGAAAAGATCAGCCAGCGAATACGTTAGTTCAGCATGTCTGTTCAGTCTTGTAGACGAAGCTATAGAGCATGAATAAATGTATTAAGCAATTTTGATTGAGCGAAACAGTTTGTCTTTGATGTCACAGCTTTAGGTACTTAGTAGTTGATTGGTATCGGAAGTACCCGGTAAACCCTTCACCGGTGTCGCACAACTTTACGATGCATGCGGGTCTTCCATGAGGTTAATCTCACCAGAAGGTAAAAGCTGCTGTATGCAGTGTCTTGATCAGGGACGCAGGCAGATACAGTCATATGCCTACGGCTTTGCTGACCACTCGGGGAGTTCTGCCTTGGGTATAAGGCTGTAAATCACGTGCCATTGGTACCCAAATGAGGCTAGGCTGCGCCACGACCCGTGCGGTGACGTCGGCAGGCCAATCAGACCAGATGATGACAGGACCCACTGAAGGAATTTTTGAAGGCGTAGAATTGAGTCTGTTTGTCCAACTTCTTTCTTCTGTTTTTCCTCTCTTTTTCTCTATCATCCTTTAGGGCGTTAATCGATTTTTTTTTCAGTTATCGCCACTAGAACCGTTCCTAGTCGGGCCTTGTGTTCTATATATTATATCGTCTCATCCGCCGTTCTTATCTTCCTGTGTCTTTGGTTCGTTTCAAACGTTCCATACTGAGTGGAGATTATCTTTGTATTCCCAGTGCTCTCTATCGATAAGGGCTTTCCCAAGAAAACTCCCCCCCCCACCACCCACTCAGAGGAAGGCTTTTTGGTCGACCCCCTTCGACCCCGCTATTATTGATCCACTTGCTTGAAGTTCTTTTTTCTCTTTCTCTCCTTTCTCTCGCCTTACCGACAGGCTTTTGATCTTTCACCTTCCCGCCTCTTAGCGATTTCTCCCTCCCACCTCTCTATCCTCTCCCCCCTCTTACCACAACACATATCGACAAAATGGTGTCTGCTTCCAAAGCCGCTCGTCTGGCCAAGCGTGCCGATGGCGATACCAAGAAGAAGGTTGGCAAGGGAAAGAAGAGCGCCGAGGAGACCCCTGTCGACAGCGACGTCCCCGCCGATGAGCAGCCCGCCACCACGAGCGAGAAGATGAAGGAGGTGGAGAAGCTCACAGCACAGATGGATAAGCACGGTCTCTCTGATCGTGTCACAACCGGTGTGCTCTCCTCTATGGAAGCCTCTCGCGACGTCAAGGTCACCTCCGCGTCCCTCGTGTTCCACGGCAAGGTTCTTATCACTGACTCGACACTCGAACTGAACCATGGCCGTCGCTATGGTCTTCTGGGTGAGAACGGTTGTGGCAAGTCTACTCTGCTCAAGGCGATCGCCCATCGGGAGTTCCCCATTCCCGAGCACATCGATATCTATCTGCTCAACGAGGGTGCCCCTCCTACTGATCTCGGTGCCTTGGAGTGGGTCGTCACTGAGGCCCAAAACCAGCTGGACCGCATGGAGAAGCAGGCTGAAGAGATCCTGGAAGAGCAGGGTCCCGACAGCCCTATCCTTGAGGATCTGTACGATGTAAGTTATCCGGTTTCAATAGTAGATAGTCTGAAAGTTGCTAACCTGCCTTCAGCGTATGGATAAAATGGATCCCTCCACCTTCCACACTCGTGCCTCTCTGATCTTGACTGGTCTGGGATTCAACAAGGTGACGATCAACAAGAAGACCAAGGATATGTCTGGTGGTTGGCGTATGCGTGTCGCCCTTGCTAAGGCTCTGTTCGTCAAGCCTTCCCTGCTCCTGCTGGACGATCCTACCGCACATTTGGATCTCGAAGCTTGCGTGTGGTTGGAAGAATATATGAAGAAGTGGGAGCGGACTCTCGTCCTGGTTTCCCACTCCATGGACTTTTTGAACGGTGTCTGTACCACCATGATCGATATGCGCATGAAGCAGCTCCTGTACTACGGTGGTAACTACGACTCCTACCATAAGACTCGTAGTGAACAGGAGACGAACCAGATGAAGGCCTACAACAAGCAGCAGGAAGAAATTGCCCACATCAAGAAGTTCATCGCCTCCGCCGGTACATATGCCAACTTGGTCAGACAGGCTAAGTCTCGCCAGAAGATCCTCGATAAGATGGAGGCCGACGGTTTCATCCAACCCGTTATTCCCGACAGAGTCTTCAGCTTCCGCTTTGCCGAGGTTGAAAAGCTTCCTCCTCCCGTCCTGTCTTTCGATGACGTCAGCTTCTCCTATTCGGGCAACTGGGACGATACTCTGTACGAGCACCTCGACTTCGGTGTTGACATGGACTCCAGAACCGCCCTGGTCGGCCCCAACGGTGTCGGCAAGTCTACTCTGCTGCGCATTATGACCGGAAAGTTGCAGCCTATCGGTGGTCGTGTCAGCCGTCACACTCACTTGAAGCTGGGCATGTACAGCCAGCACTCCGCCGAACAGCTCGACTTGACCAAGTCGTCCCTTGACTTCGTCCGCGACAAGTTCCCCGATAAGTCCCAGGATTACCAGTACTGGCGTCAACAGCTCGGCCGTTATGGTCTGAGTGGTGAGGCCCAGACTGCTTTGATGGGTACTCTGTCTGAGGGTCAGAAGAGTCGTATCGTGTTCGCACTGTTGGCCATTGAATCGCCCAACATGATCCTCCTCGACGAACCTACTAACGGTCTCGATATCCCCACCATTGACAGTTTGGCCGATGCCATCAACGCTTACAGCGGTGGTGTCGTCGTCGTGTCCCACGACTTCCGTCTCCTCGACAAGATTGCCAAGGACATCATGGTGTGCGAGAATAAGACCGTCACCCGGTGGGATGGCACTATCGGCCAGTACAAGAACCACCTGCGCAAGAAGATGATCGACGCCGGCGCTGTCTAAAAAGCAAAACAAAAAAAGGAAAACGAAGGAAAACGACTCTTCTTGTTATGATTGGAATGTCAGAGACGACAATGAAAATTTCAAAAATGCCGCGAGGGAGTTGTAAAAGTTTGCTTACAGGAGAAATGATCCATCCTGAGTGATATAGTGACATAGGCGGGGACGGTCTTCTTTCTTACACATACCTGGAGATATCTGCTCTTGCTTGTTTGGGTTGCTCTTTTCTTTTTTATTAGATGGTCGGTCTGTTTCATACCTCATCCCCCTGCTAGACCCTTTCCGTTTCAGGGTTCAATCTATATTTTCTCTTTTTTTCTCTCTCTATTCACCTTTATTATTATATCCTTGTTATAGACATTGTGTAGGCCTCGTTTCACTCCGTTTATGGTTCTTTCCTTGGGCTCTTTGGCCTTCACTCATGGTAGAGATTGTTTAATGGGCGATGGCATGGACGATTGAAAAAGTGTTCCAGTTCAGAGTTGAGCCAAAAGTTTACAATGATTGAATGATATCTTTACATGGAAAGAACAATATCACGCCAATGGAAACTAAGTAGTGAATAAACTACACTATACATAAGTCTCGAAAACCCATGCTTATTTTTATAATATATTATAAGTAAACTCCCTACTCATCCGGCGTAGGAGTCTGTTGTCCATGCACCCCCTTCGTCCGCTGCGTCACTAACTCCCCCCCAAATATATCCTTCGGCTGGTCGCCCTCCAGCTTCCGTTTCTTCGCCAGCCGCTCCATTTCACTCTCAGATGTCGCCGGGTCACCCGCCGCCGCTACCGCCGCCGCCGCCGCAGAAGGGATCCGCTTCTGGCCCGCCACATCTGTCTTCTTTGGATTCTGGCACTGCAATAGCTTCTTCCGGATCCGCCGTAGGTTCTTCTTTTGGTCTGGATCCGAGGCAAGCGGTTTATACGCTTGGAGTAGGTTAAGGCAATCGGTTAAGGTATGGAGGAGCTTCGCCCGGAGCTCGTAAAGCGGGTTTCCCTGCTGCTGTTGTTCGCCTACAATCGGACCACCTAGTTTGGTATCTAGGTAGAATTCCGCCAGCGGCCGGTCCGCGAGCATAAACGCCGCTAGCCAAATTTGCGACGACGTGTACAGGAAGTATGCGTCCGTCATCTGCGCGGCAGACTTCAGCGTCTCCCTGGTTGCGTGGTGCGCGCGAGCGAGCCGGTCCGTGATGTTGGATGAAGAACCCGTTGGCGACGGGGGCAGGGCCAGGAGTCTACGTTTGAGGTCTTCAGGGGTTTGGGTCGGGAAGTGAGGGGCTGGTTGGCCCATGCCTTGGGATATGGCTGTTAGTTCCATGATGCCGCCTTCTAGGCCGCGGAAGGGGTGGCGGACGTCGAAGGTGAAGCGGAGACTTTGCATGACGAGAAATTCGGGGCGGATGATGTCTTCAGCTGTTGTGTCACCGGGGATTACTTCTGCGAACTGGCGGAGGGAGAGGTAGTAGTTATCTGTTTTTGTGGCGAGGAAGAGCGCGCAAAGCATGATTGACTTTGGATGGTAGGTCATTGGGGAGTTGCTTAGGTAGAAGCGGCGGAGGTATTGGATTGCTGTGGCCTGTTTGTTGTATATGTTTGTTAGTGTGTGGGTTTGGGTGCTTGGTGGTCGTCTGCTGTAGATGAGTTTTGGCATAGGGGAAATGTTGGGGAGGGGGTGTTGACGTACCCGTACTATTGTCGGGAGTGGTGGTTTATACATCTCTCCTAGCTCGATGATCTGTTCACAGAAGTATCGCACGAGCTGGTGCTCTTCTTCTGGTGTTAAGCAGTCGATGTCGGCGTCTTCGCCGCCTGCTTTGCTATCTGCGTCGCTCCCATTTTGGTTTGCAGCTGGCGTTCCTGCTGCGGAGGTGGCTGATCGTTGCGTATCGCGCGATTTCCGGAGGGCAGATCGTACACGCTCGCTGGCATTTGCGTTTGTAGCAGCGCGTAGGGCTCGTAGGGATGTCTCTGTGAAGGACCAGAGTCGGAACTGGGATGAGGAGCGGTAGAAATCGTCTTCGATCATAGTGAGTGATTAGGGTCTTCTACGGTAGTATAGAGTGAGAAGAACAATTAACCTTTCGGTCACGAAAGTGTTATTTTATCATAAGGATACTCGAGTTGTGAATCTGTGGCTAGTCATGCTTGAAGAAAGATGATCCAGAGTAAGTTAAGCATCGAAGATCTGTGAAGGCGGAGCTTTAAAAAGGCCCACCACGTGCTTATCGATAACCAACTATGCCATCAATTTTCTGCTTCAACCAATTCCTTTCATAACCAATAGTCTGTTAGACCCTGAACAACTGTTGATTTGATGCAGAAAAAAGTGTCTCATTCCTTGATCGTTAAACATAGATATAAAACCGAAAGCCAAAAAATAGGAAAGCCTGCTAAATAACGTCCGATAAGCAGATCCATCCACCGCCGCATCACTTACGGCTCACCCAGAAGCCGTGCAGTTACATCGCCCATGTAAGCTTCTTCCAATTCATAGTCCTCTCCGTTCATTCGGTCAATCCCATAGTACTTGAACGCAGCTACTACACGGTCCACGTCGAAGCCCATGCTACAAAAGCGGTCGATCAAGTCTTTATTGTATCCATCGTACCTGGGGAACGAGTGTGAGAAATGCTTGTAGTAGACAAGGAGGATTAGAGGAACATACTTGGCTAAGTCTTCCTTCTCCTGCTCTTCCCTTGACTTCAGCTCTTGTTGTCGCAGTGATTCGTCAGTTGCGCCACCACTACCTTCTCCTGCATTTTTCCTAGGAGCTCCCGCATACATGGTCGCCCAGCTCTGAGCGACCTTTTCGAATTCCTTAGGCTTCCGAAGAAGCATCGTAGCGACCTCAGCGTCTTGAGGGTCCTTAGGTTCCGGCGTGCTAAGCAGAGATTGTAACGATAGGAGAGCGGACTTGATGGTGAGAACCGGCGACCACGCTGTCGACAGCGTATCGAGACAAATAGCTCCCTATCGCAGCTGTTAGAAACCCCTGGCACTACTGCACACATAACAGACAACTTACCGTTTGGCTACTGATGTTCGGATGCCAGACCTTGGTACGAAACTTCATCACCGGTGGCCGGAACGGATACTCAGGTGGGATTTTTATATCGATAACAAAGGTGCCGCCTTCATATGGAGTCCCTGGGGGACCTGGGAAGGTGCCCCGTAGGTGTGTGATATCTTCATCGCTACCTACTGGTTCCGCAGTGATCCCCGAGACCGTGTCTGCGTGGATATCGGTGATTTCCTTGGCGATACGCCGAGCTCGGTTGGAAGCCATGACTCTGAATTTCTGTTCAGGTCGCGCAAGTCAAGGAACGGAGTGTCTTGAAATCGTCGGGCGAATGTTTACGGTGGGGTGGTTAAGCGCCGGAAAAAAAAAAAAAAAAAAAAAAGAGCTCGAAAGGAACGGACGATTGAAGGCCAAGCTACAGGTCCACTTTGTATTTGTTAGCTACGAGGGTTGAGTGGAGGACAGAGTGATGGGAGGTTTGAAAAAGAAATAGGAGTGTATGTGGCGTCTGCGATGCAAAAAATTATATTGCGAGAGCCTCACCTATCCAAGAGAACGTTGGTGCCGTGAGACGAGGGGATACGCCGCGGGGGAAATGAGGGCTTGACTGTTGCAGATATACTACTTTTAGTAGTTCAGGTGGGACGAAGAAATTAGGTGAAACGAGCGGAGAGGAGGTCAAATATGCTCAACCGAGACTATTGAATCGGGAGATCCCTTCTCGATCTTTGTTGTTGAATAAGTCGTAGAAACTGTAGATATGTCTAAAGACGCTCGAACGCTCTAGTCTCGAGTAACGCTGACGGCAGTGGCTACTGACCATCCGGAAACTATGAGACTGGCGCCATGCGCGCGCCTGAACGGCAAGGCATTTAGGCACTCAGGCACTCAGGCACCCAGGCCTGCACAGGACAGCTGGTGATCACGTGCGTGACGCAGCGCCCAAGGCCGACGGATGGCGACAACGACAACAGCTTCCAAGCTCCGCCGAAAGCTCATCATCACCTCCCTCCCCATTCATCCTCCCCATCTTTCAACAACACCTGGAGGATTAGAGTCGCTTGTATTGGAATAGTTCGACTCAGTGATTCAGCGTACAGCAAACGTTTACTGAATACCGCGCCACACACTTGGACTATGGTTGGTTCCCACTCCTCGCTGTCGTCACGATCTCATTTAGTTATAAAACAGCCGGCCTAACACGTCATCCAAAACAGGGTAACCAGCAGTCCAACATTGGCGGAGGCCCCGGGGGTGATGGAAGGGATGATAAGGATAAGAAGGTGAGCTCGACTGCTTCATTGAGACCGGCTTCACCCAGCTTACAAAGCGTCCCTTCATAGAAGGATAAGCCCAGATATGAACCTCCTCCCCCACCCACCACTCGCATTGGACGCAAGAAGCGCAAGGCTGCCGGTCCAAGCACGGCCTCGAAACTTCCCGACATTTACCCAACGTCACGATGCAAACTACGATATCTCCGAATGCAACGGGTACACGACCACTTGTTGCTAGAAGAAGAATACGTCGAGAATATGGAACGTTTACGCAAGACCAAGGCACAGGCGGCGCAAGACTCCGTCAGCGGAAGCGAGTTCGACCTCACAGATAGAAATGCAGATGAGAGGGGCCGTGTTGATGATATGAGAGGTAGCCCCATGGGAGTTGGTAATCTGGAAGAGTTGATTGACGACGACCATGCTATTGTGTCTAGTGCAACTGGCCCAGAATACTACGTCTCGATCATGTCCTTCGTTGACAAGGATCTGTTGGAGCCTGGTGCAAGCATTCTGCTGCACCACAAGTCCGTTTCGGTGGTGGGTGTGCTCACTGAGGAGTCCGATCCCCTGGTGTCGGTGATGAAGCTCGACAAGGCGCCGACAGAATCTTACGCGGATATTGGTGGTCTCGAGAATCAAATCCAGGAGGTCCGGGAATCCGTCGAACTTCCATTGCTTCACCCCGAACTGTACGAGGAAATGGGTATCAAGCCCCCCAAGGGTGTCATTCTCTATGGTGCTCCGGGAACCGGAAAAACACTGCTCGCCAAGGCAGTCGCCAACCAGACAAGTGCTACTTTCCTCCGTATTGTCGGTAGTGAACTTATCCAAAAGTACCTTGGTGACGGACCTCGTTTGGTGCGACAAATCTTTCAGGTTGCTGCGGAACATGCACCCTCCATTGTCTTCATTGACGAAATTGATGCCATCGGTACGAAGCGTTACGAATCGACGTCAGGTGGTGAAAGAGAAATCCAGCGTACCATGCTTGAGCTTCTTAACCAATTGGATGGTTTCGATGACCGTGGAGATGTTAAGGTTATCATGGCCACTAACAAGATTGAGACGCTGGACCCTGCTTTGATTCGTCCTGGTCGTATCGACCGGAAGATTCTCTTCGAAAACCCAGACCGTACGTATATCCTTATCGCATGATTAGTGATCTATATGCTAACAACTCCCAGAAAACACCAAGAAGAAGATCTTCACCCTCCACACCTCCAAGATGTCCCTCGGCAATGATGTCGACCTTGACGAGTTCATTAACCAGAAGGACGATCTTTCCGGTGCGGATATTCGGGCGATTTGCACTGAAGCTGGTTTGATGGCGCTGAGAGAGCGCCGCATGAGAGTGCAGATGGATGATTTCCGTTCCGCTAGAGAACGGATCATGAAGACGAAGCAGGACGGAGGTCCTGTGGAGGGCTTGTACCTGTAGTAGATATGATGTTGTACCTAGTGTAGTTTCAATCATGCAAACGCAGTATTTGGCGTAGAAATTCCTACAGCTGTATCTTCATCCATTAATTTTACAACTTTTAACTGAATGAATTCTCATTGTCCAACACTGTTAGGTGACAATGTATTATACAGTATAGCCATGATACTGTACAAATTGCAGTTATCTGAGATGCACAGCTGATAGCATCATGGAACTCAACTGCAAACCGTGCAAACATCACAAACCATGCAAACATAACTGATATCGCCCCCGTCACTGTTCCTCGTGAAATCAGATTAACATATTTACATGCGCTTCAACTCACAATGGACGAATTTGATGAAGATGCTTTCAAAAAGTTCTTCCCAAGCAGCTTCGGGAAACAAGAAAGACAGACTGATGTCAGCACTCAGATAGATCGCACGAAGCGCGCAAATGTGCCTGCAAAGACTGCCGCCGATGATGAGAAGGCAGGCTTGATTAGCAACGAACAAACTGACATTCAGACTGGTGCCGAAGAACAGAAAAACGAAAAAGATGACGAAAGTGATAACGATTCGGATGACTCTGACTCTGACGACGAGGACGAGTTTCCTGTCTCCCACGAGCTCGTCCTTAAAACCCACGATCGCGCCGTAACAACTCTGGCAGTTGACCCAGCAGGGTCACGACTGATCACCGGATCAACTGATTGTACTATTAAACTACACGATTTCGCTTCTATGACCCCCTCGACCGTTCGCGCCTTCAAATCCGTTGATCCTTCCGCGAAAAAGCAGGCCGCCGCGCAAGAGGCGCATGCCGTTCACTATGCTGCGTTCAATCCTCTCTCGCCGGGCTATGTCCTGGTTGTCTCTGCCACGCCCCAACCGAGGATCCTCGACCGCGATGGCGAGACCGTTACCGAATTCGTGAAGGGTGACATGTATTTGAGAGATCTTCATAATACTAAAGGACATATCTCGGAAGTCACTTGCGGCGCATGGAGTCCCACTGACGAGAACCTGTGTGTCACTGCAGGCTCAGATAGTACGGTACGTATATGGGATGCAAACATCGGCCGATCACAGAAAGAGGTGATTATGTACAAGTCAAGAGCGGCAGGTTCCGCTGGTCGGAGCAAGATGAGTGCTGTTGCATGGGGCACCCCAAAGCAAGGAGGCCGCAACATCCTCGTTGCTGCTGCTCTTGATGGAAGCTTGACGATGTGGGGTGGAAACGGGCCATTTACTCGGCCCAGCGGCGAAATTCGAGTTGCCCATACGCCCAATACATGGACCAGCGGTTTGGATATCAGCTCAGATGGGAGATTGGTTGTCACTAAAGGTGGAGACAACACCATCAAGCTTTGGGATACTAGAAAATTCAAGCAACCGATTAATACAGTGGCACATCCCTCCAGCTCCTTCCGATACCCAACTTCGAACATAGTATTCTCACCCACATCCGCAAATGTCCTCACCGGCTCCGAAACGGGTCATCTACACATCCTCAATCCTGCTACGTTGAAGCCGGAGTTGGTCACGCCGGTCACACCAGGAATCCCCTTGATTACTGTCCAGTGGCACGAGAAGCTCAACCAGATCCTTACCGGTTCTGCCAATGGCGAGACGCATGTCCTTTACAATCCTAATATGTCATCCAAGGGTGCTGCCTTGGTCATGTCCAAGGCACCCAAACGCCGCCACATTGACGATGACCCGAACCTTACGATGGACCTTTCGCAAGGTATCTCGGGTGACAATGTTATTGTTGGATCAAATGGCGTCCCTCATTACAGCTCGGCCACCTGGTCATCCCGACACCCAACCATTGGGCTCACCGCTTCGGGTCGTCCTAGGGATCCGCGCCGGCCTCACCTGCCAGCACAGACGCCCTTTGCAAAATCACAGCCAGATGAGAAGCATATTCGGGAGAACATTCCTCTCAGTTCGATGCGCGACGAGGATCCACGAGAAGCGTTACTGAAATACGCCGAGAAGGCGAAAAAGGACCCGGTTTTCACTAAGGCATGGCAGGAAACGCAGCCTGAGACCATATATCGGGAGATCAGTGATGATGAAGGGGAGCAAGAGCGGGACAAGAAAAGGGCGCGTCGATAATCTGGTGTAGCATTAATTTTTGGGACGGTAGTCATTGAAATATAAGTATTACTCGTCACATTGTAAAAGTCATATATAATAAAACCGTCCATGAATATAAGACGCAAGGCGTTGTTCCTATCTATACGTAGTACGATCGGCTTATCTGCTCGATGACGTTTCGGGGTAACAATCCATAACCAAGAAAGGGTTCCTTAGTCAGACTAGTCTTGGACTCGGAAAAGCCAATGATCGGACCGGGCAACTCAATAGTGTTGTTCTTCCTCTGCGACTAGCTTGGAAAATACATTAGCTTGGACCCCCTCAAACTTCCTTTCCTTTCACGATGCTGCGCTTGGGCTTCTGCTCACCATCTTTACTGCTAGTAATATTACACGTCCGACCGATCGGATCTTAAACTACTAACTCACTTACTCCTGACGTCGCCGGGGTCTCTCGGCTACCTTCCGTCCAACCGACTTCCACACCCCAAATCGTGCTTGACACGAACCTTCGTTCTTTTGCACAAGGTGAATGGGCATAGTCATTGTTGCTCCTTCTCCTTGATTCCAGTAGACGGTAAATGTTCCCACTTGGTTGATAGAATGGTAGCGTCTGACGTTCGGGGTTTAGTAGTCTTCGGCGTACGGCAGGCAATGTGGCTCTTTTAACAGCATGAACACTCGTCCAGGGTCGAAGCTGCACAGAACTCCAAAGAAATCGACCCTCTGAAGCATCAGCGGTGGATCGCTTGGTTACCCCTACTATCTCTTCATCTCGACCAGCGGGCGGATAAATGCTAAGTTGGGATACGATTTTGGCGGCCGATCCCTTCCACAGTGACAACGGACTTATCGGAACGCCCTCTCCCCCTTCTCCTATTTATATCCCCTTGACCCCTTACTTCATACGTTCGAACATTCCAGATGGAGAATCTCCGGGAAGCCCCTCTAGCAGCAGGTCTGCTTACGGCTCTCATTTCTTCCGCCGTTCCGACGCCGACCCTTCCGCCGCCGTATAGCTCCCCTGCTTCTCGGCCATTTCCCGCGTTAGCCTCAGACCCGAGATATGACGATGGCGGCGGCAGTGGAGGTGGGGGAGGTGGAGGAATGCATGAATGGTCTTCTCTTATCGGCATCGTGACCGCGCTAATCGGCAACGTTCTGATATCTCTGGCCCTTAATATTCAGCGCTATGCTCACATCAGGATCGATAGAGAATGGGAACATCAGAAGTTACAGAAGGAGGCGGATTGGAAAAGTACGAATGCCAATCGAGGTCCAACAGGCGCTTATGGCTCTGTTACGGAGCATGAATATGATGACCAGGCCACACGGGGGAGAAATCAGTCCCGTCGCGTCGGTCGTTATCGGGACGAGTCTCTAGAGGCTAGGTTTCTGCACAGTGATCAGCCCGATATTGATCTGGGGCCCGAAGACGATGAGGATAACGATGCGGACGCGCATCATCACCAAATGCATGATTCCTTTATGTCGGACCGAACTGTGCGGCCGGGGGACCTGCGCCGTAAATCGTATCTTCGTTCTCCGTACTGGTGGGTCGGTATTGTGCTGATGTGTGTCGGAGAGGTGGGGAATTTCATGGCATACGGCTTTGCTCCAGCATCAATTGTGTCCCCGTTGGGCGTCGTGGCCTTGATCTCGAATTGTGTCATTGCTCCGTTTATGCTGAAGGAAAAGTTCCGGGGGCGCGACCTCTGGGGCGTGGTTGTTGCGGTCACCGGTGCGGTAGTGGTGGTTCTCAGCGCTAGTTCCTCCGAAGAGAAGATCGGTCCGCATGATATTTGGGTGATGATCACTCGCTGGGAGTTCGAGTTGTACATGGGGATTTCCGCCGTGTTGATCATCGGTCTCTTGGCCGCCAGTTCTAAGTACGGATCACGGTCAGTCCTTATTGACGTTGGACTGGTGGCGCTTTTTGGTATGTTAACATCATAGACTCTGACCTGTATGATTTATCTGGACGACCACTTATTCTCGTGTCTAGGTGGATACACTGCCTTGTCAACAAAAGGTGTCTCATCCTTGTTGTCCTTCACACTATGGCATGTCATCACATTTCCGATCACGTACCTCTTGGTGTTCGTTCTTGTCTTCAGCGCTTTGATGCAGATTCGCTACATCAACCGTGCTCTCCAGCGCTTCGACTCCACCCAGGTGATCCCGACCCAGTTCGTCCTCTTTACGCTCTCTGTGATCATTGGAAGCGCGGTGCTATATCGGGATTTCGAGAATTACACTTTCGACCGTGCTGGAAAGTTTGTGGGTGGTTGCTTCCTGACCTTCTTAGGCGTATACTTCATCACCAGTGGCAGGATCCGAAATGATGATGATGAGTCTTCATACTCTGCCGACGACGAAGAGGAAGCCATCGGTCTACTGGGAGCAGATCACTATCGTGACAGCGTCGATATGTCACCTGCGCGCCATGTGCGAGTGCAGAAGCCGTCACACAAGATCTTGGAGCCCCAGGAGGACAATCCACAGTCTCCCTCCGGGTCGCTCCTCAGCCACGGTATTGAGGGCGTTGACGAGGGCCAGCGCACCCCCAAGCCTGTATCATCCGCGGCTCCAACGTCCCCCGTCGGTTCATTGACTGCCGATTCCCTCACTCAGCAGTCCCCAGAGCCTTCCCCTCCAATGCACCCTAACTCACTCCTGACAAACCCTTGGGCGGATCTCCATGAGCCGGCCATAGAAACCCTCAAATCGGAACCTCAAATTCGCCGTCCAATTACTCCTCCTGACCAGGGGCCTACAACATCTGGCTCGCACGTTCTCCTCAAATTTCCACCCGCGCCTGGCATCGAAGACAACAGCCTTAAAACACCTGCTCCTTCGGGGACAGAAACCACGCAGCCAGGGTCCCGGAACATCGTTCCGCAGACACCACCGGCCCGTAGACTGCGTAATTCTATCTCGTCACGCTTTTCTCCTGGTCCACTTCTTCCAACCATTTCCGCAGGGTTCAGTGCAGTAGTAGCCGAGTCCCTTCGTCGTGGCGAAACGAGTCCGGTCAAGGACCGCAAGTTAGCGCGAAGACACAGAGGTAAACAACTCAGTACAACCGTGGTGGACGGAATCCTTCGCAGCCGAGGTGGTGATCTCGCCGACGTTGAAGAAGGTCAGCACACCCAAGGTCCGCTGCCAACTGCGAGGTTCAACTCCACCGGCAACATTGCCACTGCCCCTATCACAGCTGGGCAATCTACCACCACCATAGACACCGAAATTGCTTTGGAAAATCCGCAGCCCGATGTTTCGACTTCGGTCTCTCGGCTGCGAAGCCTGAGTGACTCGTGGAATGGAGGTCTGGCATGGTTAGGCGGCACCCTACGCAAAGCGAACAACTCCAGCAACGCGTCTGAGCAGGTGCCTGAATCTCAGATCACTGAGGAGGACGCAGGCGCAAACTCGCGGGCGTAAAGCGGCCATTTCGTTCAGGGTGGCTGGCTCACTGTCATTCTTTATACATATTACACCTTCGTTGAAACTTTCTTGGGTAGGCTTCCGTCCACCAGCTACTACTGTATCGGCATTTGTAGGTTATAGTGTTTAATACAGGCTTTAGAGGTTCGTGTGGTCTATTAGTGCTGGTCATATGCAGCCGTAGGGTCGATAGAGTATGCGATGCATGACACGACACAATGTAGCTATTCCAAAGCCCTAATCATATACTCAATTCACATACCAACAATATAGCCCCAACCTAAAAGCATACGCCAAATCTATCACCACCCATATATCTACCCAGGTACCCAACAGCCCTAACAACCCCCAACTGAGAACAAACAGCCCCAACCTCCCATAATACCCAGTCTACTACCCCCAAGCCCTCGTCAAACCCCCCACAATCCCCGAAGTAGGCCAAGCATGCTCAACCTCCAACTCCTCCAAAAACCTCACAACAGCCTCTTGCTCCCCTACATCCTCAAAATACTCCCCGCAAATTGATATCCCCACCGCACTTGTTACCAACGCCGGCGGCCCAGCCCGGTTCGACATCCCCAGCCCAATCACCCGTCTCGTAATAGCCCTCAGCTCAGCCTCCAGGCCCCGGTTCACGGCCCCAGCCCCAGCACCTAACCTCTGGATTCCCGGGTCCGACACCGCGAGCAGGATCCTTGCCAACTCCATGTGTTGCTCTGCTACGACCTGGCTATCATTCATGTGCCAGATCACGGGGAAGTACCGGCCCTTGGGTGGTGAAGGGGGGAGGTAGTAGATTGGGCGGAAGGAGGGGGGTCGCTGAGTTGCCCAAGCTGTTTCGAAGGCTCTTAGGGATGTCCATTTTTGGGCGCGGGATTTGTGGGTTGGGTATACACCACCATCACTATCACTATTCCCATCCCCGTGATTAAGATCATGGTTGTGGTTATGGTTATGATTATCACCAAAAGTAAAATTCAACGAATCACCCCACCACACCAAGATCCGATTAGCCCAGATAAAGTCGCACATTGTATCGAACTTGTTGTAATCGTTCCGGGGCGAGATAGGCAGCCGCACGGGCCGTTGATGCAAGAATGCACTCCAGATTTCCTGGCGGAGGGCGATGAGGCAAGCGGAGTGGCGGAGGGAGATTGCGGGGCTGCTGTGGATGTTGGCTTCGTGGGGGGACCGTGGATTTGGTGGGCTGCGTAGAAGGAGGTGTCGTTTTGGGTCTGGACTATGAATTGCACTGCTTTGAGGTAGGCTTCTGTGTCTGTTCCTATTGAAGGGGCTTTTCTTTCACTTAGTTATTAGGGTTTATGGGGCTGAGGGGGAAGAGGGAACTTTTGCCGGGGGAGGGGACAGGGTACCGTCTATTTGCTCGTAGAAGCGGAGGATGGTTACCGCTGTTAGGACGCCTTCGTTGTAGTCTTCGTTTGGGTCTTTGGATACTTCGATGAGGTAGGAGATGCAGATGTTGTGGTAGCGAATTGCGGAGTCTTCGCGAGGCCGGGGAGGGGGATGCCGTTGAAGGTGACGGCGCCGTTGATGTTGTTTCGAAGTTTTCGGGTCTGTCTCATGTGGCCGGCTGATGCGGTGAAGAGGGCATAGCGGAGGACTGGGCAGAACATTGCTCGGCCTGGGACGGTTAGGGCGAAGTGACGGTCTTGGTCTGTTGCGTCGAACTGGATGGCGTTAGGTGGTTTTCTCTTGCGACGGATTAGTGTGCAGTGAGGGGTAGGGGGAGGGAGATAATACCCAGTGGGCAAGATTCTCTGCGAAGTACCGTATGAAGCAGGCCTCCTGGAGATCGGTGGTATATGATGCATCCGAGAAGGTTTTGGGCACGCCTTTTAGAGGTCCGATGGGGTAATGATCTCGTTGCGGTGGATAGGGCGATGTAGATTCGCTGGTAGGTTGAGGTAAGCCGTCATATATAGAAGCCCGGGCATAGTAGGACGCTGACTGTGGAGATTGTTCATCTGATTCAGTGATTGTATTGAAGCTGGAAGTGGTGTCGTTTCTTGCGTTTTGATATCTCTGGCCCAGCTCTGCTCCGTGGTGGACATGCCTCCTAGAGCCTGAGGAGGTCAACATTGGAAATGACTGTGGCTTCTGCCTTTTTCGCCAGATCAGGGAGCTAGGAGATGGAGAAGCATCAGAGCCGGTGTTTTCATGCGAAGCCTGCTCCTCTTCTTCGGCATGGTCGTCTTCGCCGGCATCGCTTTATTGGCGCCCATCCGGGTTCATATGAACGTAATGAAGTCGGCCTTTGTATTGTCAACATAACGAACATCTAGAAAACATGCCCCGTAGGCTCCAATCCAACTACACAGAACAACAAATTACCTTTTCCTGGCAGGCCAATCCACCTCTGGTCTGAGGAGAAATGGAACCTCCCCTTCGGGATGTGCTCATGCCGAAACTTGAAGCTCTTTACGCCACGATCACATCTCGAGCTGGTCTGTCTACAGATTCTGCAGGGGTTGTCTTCATCGCCTATTGATTGTGATCCGCATCGGGAGGCGACTCAGAATTACCGTGTTAGGGACTCACATCGCAAATGCCGATCTGAATGCTCTGATGTTAGCCGTGTGGAATCCTAGGCATGGGATCTGTGCTACTACCAACCTCTGCATCTCCTACAGGCTGTCGGTCTGCGCTTTCTGGAGCTATTCATATCCTATGCTGAAGTCGAGAGCTGTAGATAACCGCATTCGTGCCCTAGATGATCGGGGGACTTAGGCTGCGGGGAAGAATTGTGGGGTAAGTCGGGGTAGAACTTCCCCGCTGAGATTTTCTCAACGGGGAAATATTCCTGCTTTGAGACAGTTAGGGCTTGGAGGTTCATCCTGGATCTGGACAACACTTGAAGTCCACCAGGGAGTATCACTATTCGAGGGCTGCACTGTGACTCTCAAAAAACTTTAAGTGACCAACCATGTTCTATTTTTCGCTGCCCTGTTGCCCAAGATGAGGTCACAGTCGGAAATTGATACCCATTTCCCGACAGGCTCGATCCAGGCATATATAAACTGAGGGAGTGGACGTATTGTCGGCTCACCTGCGACTGTTATTCCATCATTCAGCATTGCTAGGTCCCAATAAACGTGTATGAAAATGCCGAGAATCTATGCTTTGGGCGTTATCGGTGGCCTCATCCTTGCGATAGGATACTTGTTCATCGTTCCAATCTTATACTATTTCTATGACCCCAAGGGCCTACGCAGGTACCCAAACTTTGCTCTGCTTGCTGGCATCACCGACCTTCCCTACTGTTACCTGAGTTCATGCGGATATCGCTCAAAAGACTTGTATGAAGCTCACAAGACGACTTCGATATTACGCATTGGACCAAACTCTCTCTCATTTGGCCGAATCGGTGCAGTCAAAGATATCTATGGCCACAGCACTCCTTGCATTAAGGATGTCAAATATGCTGTGCTCTGGGGCACACATACACACCTGTTCGATTCCACCGATAAAGCAGAGCATGCAGAGAAACGGAAGCGCATGGCCGCTGCTTTTGCCATTAAGAATCTAGAGCGATGGGAACACAAAGTCGCTAACACCACCGTCCGCCGTATCAAAGCATTAGATGCACGCTGTACGGCCCCGTTGCTTCCCGGCGAGACAGATCCCAGCCCCGACGACCTTACAGTGGACTACAACAAATGGATCAATCTGTTCACGATCGAGGTTATCAATAACATCGCGCTTTCATCAACCCTTGGACTATTGGAACAGGGCTCCGATGCAGTTACCGCACAGAGAAAGGACGGGACAACATACCCGGCACGTTACCGCCAATCTCAGGACCAATCTGCTTACGCGCAGTCGGTCTTCGTCTGGGACTACAAGTATTACCATTGGCTTGCTAGGTTGTCGAACATGGTACCCAAGTGGCGTCGAGTCTGGAAAGAGGGCGCGCCATTCGGTGACGTGACCTATCACCAAGCAGTCAGTCACTCGGCTGCAACGGTATCAGAACGGAGAAAAGCTAGATGACTTCTTCACCTGCTCATGGAAGATAAATCCGGACACCCTAACAACCTAGAGTGGGGTGAGATCATCGCCGAAGTAGGCGCTATCATCAACGCCGGCGCCGACACCACAGCCATTGCCCTCACCCAAGTTCTGGATATGTTGATACGCCACCCGATGTACCTCCGAAGATTGCGAACGGAAGTAGACAGCGCCCTGGACGACGACGACGATGACGACGAGATGGTCGCACCATACGACAAAGTGAAGAACCTTCCGTTCCTGCGTGCCTGTCTGGACGAATCTTTGCGTCTGATCCCCCCTACCTCAGCTGGTCTACCCCGGCGGGCCCCGGCGGAAGGTGCGCAGATCTTGAAGGAATGGATCCCGGGTGGTACCAGCGTGTCGATGACTAGCTATTCTGCTCGTCGGGATCCTGATATTTTCCCTGATCCCGAGGAATATAATCCCAACCGGTGGATGAATTTGGAAGATCGGAAGCGCACGGAGCCGTATTTTATTCCCTTTTCTACGGGGACTCGAGGAAGTTTAACCTGTTGATGGGAGCGATGCCGATGAAAATCTGGCGAAGGGGCAAGGTCTCATGGTGATAGGGTGTCTTTGTGGGATGATGTCGATGCAATTCATAATGGCATACGGAGTAATTATGCACTTTTTGTTATTCGAAATCTAATCAATCCACTTAGTGCATCTAGTACCAATGTGACGATAGTGAAGTGGATCCTGCAAGTATCATGGACATGAAGACGTGAAGTTGATCAGCTTTCTCAACTCAGAAATTAGGCTAGGACCCTGATTTGCAAACCCTTATGTATACTCCTGTTGATCAGAAGTCCTTGAAACATCACAAAGCTACAATCCCAGACACCATCCAGCATTCTTCCAGGGTTCAGAAGCGGAGATCGTCGTGCACCCCCTTTAACCGTATTGCCATTCCAATGGGATTCTGCAGCCAAGCCCCCAACGCAGCATTAATTAAATGCGGGGGCCATCGCATCAGGTCCAACAGACCATTCGTGGACATATATCATGTTAGCGCACCTCATTTCAGCCGTACACTTTAGCCGGACACATACTCCTCAATAATCTATGCACGGTGATTACCCGACAAGCTGTCGGCTGCATCACACCTCGTTCCTTGATACGTTATTTGCTCAGAGCACCTCTTTCGATCCACTTAAGAGTGATCTGAGGCCTCATTAATCTTCCCAATCCGGGCACGGAGAATCATCGGGTCTCCAGATCTTGGAAGCTATGCAGTCAAATCGGAGATTCGCCCAAACTGACCCCCGGGTCTGGAGAGTTGCGCCTTGGCTGATCGCTTTCTTGCGGGGGTCTTAAATATTTTACCATGGCCTCATTTCATTCCTCCGGCGGGCTAAGCCTTGCTTAGGAAAGTGTTGTGCTCATGGCATGATATATAATCCCGTTGCATTCCTCGCTGTCGGACGTCTTTTGCAATTCTTCCGGTTTTGCGCGAAGAGAGCGCAATTACTGATTCTGGACTGAACGGGATAGGAAACGCCACTCGATTGAAGCGCAATGGTTTCCGGTACCTTTGCGAAGGGCCTCTTGCTCCTGGGTCTCTTGTCTGGCTTGTCGGTTGGTCAGGATGAGAAGCCAATCTACAAAGATGCCGGTGCTTCGGTGGAAGACCGCGTGTCTGATTTGTTGGGCCGAATGACGATCGAGGATAAGATGGCTCAATTGATTCAAGGTGCGATTGGAATTGCTAAACTCTTGTTGACATAGCTTGTGGCTGGGTAATTTTAACATTATCGCAGGTGATATCACCAATTGGATGAATGCAACCAGTGGAGAGTTCAATGCCACGGGCTTGGAATGGAACATGAAGAACAGGGCCGGAATGTTCTACGGTATGCTTGTAGCTCTACGATACTTTGTTCAGGGGCACTAATGCTGTGGATTGCCGACAGTTGGATATCCCGTTCCCTGGGATTGGATCGCAACCAATGTCAAGAAAGCCCAAGACTACCTTATTCATAACACAACGCTAGGAATTCCTGCGCTTGTTCAGACCGAGTGTACGTGCTGCTGTCTTATATTTTCTCCCATTACATTTGCTTACGATCTGGTGCTCTTCCAGCGATCCACGGCTTCCTGATTGGAAACGCCACGATCTATAACTCTCCTATCGCATATGCATGCTCGTTCAATCCAGAGGTGGGCTCATCTTCCCTCTGTCCGTCGGGGTCCCATTCAATACAATCCCACAAAAGCATTGAAGCTAAATGCTATTCTAGCTGATCGAGAAAATGGCCCACCTCATTGGCCAGGAGGCTACAGCCCTCGGAGTCAACCACCTGATGGCACCGGTGGTCGACCTGGCCCGCGAACTGCGATTCGGAAGAGTGAGACCTCCCCATATTCCTCGAGTACAGCACAACTAACAGACTCTTTCTAGGTGGAAGAGACCTTCGGCGAAGACCCATACCTCGCAGGAGAAATTGGATACCACTACACCAAGGGAATCCAAGCCCACAACGTGTCCGCCAACGTCAAGCATTTCGCCGGGTTCAGTCAGCCCGAGCAAGGTCTCAATACGGCCCCTGTTCACGGAGGAGAGAGATACCTGCGCACCACGTATGTACTGTGTCTTGGTCAGCTAAGCTTTGTTTGTGACTGACATGTTATAGTTGGCTGCCGTCGTTCAAGCGTGCGATTATCGATGCCGGGGCATGGAGTATCATGAGTGCTTATCATTCGTATGTACCTCTTAATCTCTGCTCGTGGCTCCATCACTCAAACCGTTTTTCTGACCATGGTGAACAGATACGACGGGGTTCCTGCCGTATCAGACTACCACACACTCACGGAAATCCTCCGCGAAGAATGGGGCTACAAGTACTGGGTGACCAGCGACGCAGGCGCAACAGACAGGCTATGCACAGCCTTTAAGCTCTGCCGGGCTAACCCCATCGACAAGGAAGCTGTTACACTCCAGGTGCTGCCGGCCGGAGGCGACGTCGAGATGGGTGGAGGTTCATAGTAAGTGCCACCCCCAAGCTCGAATGACAGTATCAATCTAACATCAGATAGCAACTTTGAAACAATTGCCAACCTTGTCGAGGCCGGAAAGCTCGATATTAAAATCGTCGACACGGCCGTGTCCCGTGTGCTCCGGGCGAAGTTCGAAATGGGCATCTTCGAGAACCCCTACCCTGGTGCCCCTGAGTCTGAGTGGCACAAGCTTATCCACAGCCAGGAAGCAGTTGATCTCGCCAGGGAGCTGGACAGAGAGTCGATTGTGCTGCTGGAGAATCACGACAATGCCCTTCCTTTGAAGAAGAGCGGGAACATTGCTGTTATTGGACCGATGGCACATGGGTATATGAATGTGAGTTTTGGGTCCACCTTGTGAACGGCATGAACCGTTGTGCTTTCCTCAGACTATGAAGACGATGCTAAGTAAACCCAGTACGGAGACTACGTCGTCTTCGAAAGCCAATACCGCGGCGTCACCCCTCTAGACGGCATCAAAGCCGCCGTCGGCGACAAAGCCACGATCAACTATGCACAAGGCTGCGAACGCTGGAGCACCGACGATTCCGGCTTCGACGAGGCCATCGAAGCAGCCAAGAAATCCGACGTAGCAGTCGTAGTCGTGGGCACCTGGTCCCGCGACCAAAAAGAGCTCTGGCAAGGCCTCAACGCAACGTAACTTCCTCCCCCCCGCCCCC
>MBFL02000367.1:0-34108 GCA_001696595.2 Aspergillus hancockii | reverse complement strand
TTTGTATGTTTATTCTGGTCCTTTTCCTCGCCCGCACCGACTATCTGCGCCAGGGTCTTTGGGCTATACCCTCCTCGGTATTCAGTGGCTGTTGGGTGTTATCTAGATGTATCTAGATGGCTCTTCCTACTATCTCTTCTCTCTACTTTCTACTTCTTTTACCTGTTCTAGACCCCTGAAATCATCTTCAGAGACTCTATCTATTTTTTAAACTATTTTTTCTGAAAAGTAGCCAATGTTTATTGCTGTAAGAAAGACTATTAGAGCCTTTATAGCCCACTGATCTCCGAAGAGGCGTTCTTCTAGAGTTACTTTTTCTTATATAGATAATAATACTCCTGTTTTGACTAGAGCTCTATATAGAGCCCGTCTCTGGTAACTCTATTGTCTATATTTAATTGATAGACAGTTTATTATTTCTTGTGGGGCCTGACAGCTCTAATATCTAGATAAGTCCTGGATTTCTATTTAATCAAGATAGATTGATACTGCTGTATATCTAATCTTTAGTTGGTAGTATTAGGTGCGGTGTGCGTCACCTAACCAGTACGATACTATATAAGGCGCTTGCAAAGTGGTTGAAATAGATAAACAGCTAGAATATAAAAACTCTATCAGAGTTTTATTAGACTCTCAAGCAGCTATAGCTTAAGTACAAGACTATAGTCCAGGACTAGAGCAGACATGGAATATTTAGACTCAAAATATAGCTTAAAGACTAGAAAAACAGGAATACTAGATTACTGTACAATGGATCTCTAGCTATCAAGATATAGTAGAAAATAAAAAAGCAGATCAAGCTGTTAAAGTGGCAGAAGTGAAGATCTTTAGAGATATAGATAGAAGTCTTAGTCTGGTCTACGTAGACAGAACATACACAGAGATAAATCAGGTCCAGAGACAACAGTGGCTTACACAGGCTCTGGAGAAATAATGTGATACGGTTCATCAACACTATCAATCTTAAAAAGATGGAAACTAGACCTAGTGGCAGGGACAATCTTAAAATAGCTTATCTACTAATACTACCTGTTAGGCGCACCCGACAACGACTGCGGTTGATATAGTAGCACGTGACCGCACGTGCTACCCGCTGCGGTAAAATCCTTACCGCACCCCAATAGCTTCAGAAACCAGTGATCAGCCTCTGTACATGGTAGTAGACCGTTCAATGGAAACCTAGTCCCCTGGTCCTACCGCCTGCGGCGCCGTAGCACGCTATTTCCCTACTACCTGCCGCTCTCCGAGCTGCAATTAACACCTTACCTCTGGATTTGTATTTAACTGATAGTCTGAATTAGAGGCATTCAACGTATTGAACTCCATAGTGGTACAGTTATGAACTGGTTACAAAGCGTTTAGCCCTTTTAGGAAAAAATAAAATACAAAGGAAACTATAATTCATTTACTGTAATCTGTACACGGTACGAAGAGCTCAAGTGATCTGTATACACGATTTAACATTTAATACACCGATTTATCAACCTGACCTGACCCGTTCTGCTTATTAATTGTCTTGGCAATTACATGCTTTAAGTGTATCAGGTCCGGCTGACCTGTGTACACCTTACGTTACGTTACATAGCCACTATTACGGCGTATATGTATGTTTCTAATGTAATTTCCATACCATCATACCTATATGCGCAATCACGCATACGATTGGTTTCTCAAGATTATCTTTTTAGGACTGATTTTTCGACCGTATTCATTTAGTTTTAACAATGGTCTTGGCATGCATATGTTTTCTTGTTCCGGCTACTATTAGGACCTTTCTGTATAGTCCCTGTGGCTAATACCAAATTCTTAAAGCTCTTTCCACACAGGCTGTCTATTCGTTACAGGGCAACCTTTTGATCTAAAGTACAATATGCGCTTATTCCCCTATTCTTTCTGCCCGAACTCAACTTTCACTTAGTAAATAGGACTTTTTACTCTCTGTGTGCAATTTTCAACAGCATCTTCTCCCTTCACGCTTTCATGACTCATCCTACATAATTTCAGGGCATCTGCGTGTGACGTGTAAAACGACCTTAATTATCAATTTGTACTGCGGAATAGGTACAGACTCTAGCACGACCCACATCCTGTCAAATCTCCACTTTGAACTTCTCGATCTAAAGACGGAAAGTTACATCTAATGTCCAGTGACGCGAGTGTTTCATACCAAACTGACCATCCGGGCGACTCCCTGTAGGTATTGGCGGCTATCCACACATGTTTACAGCTAGGAATCTAGCCTCAACTACAAGCCTAGAATTCTGCTATCGTTGATGTTGTGATGCGATATATATAATTCTCATATTGTGTCTTAAAAATAGCCTATATCAGCTGCAAATCTGTAACTTTCATTCATGTAGCTTCTCGGACACCCAAGTTTCACTGTCCCCAAATCTGTCGACGGTGAGCCCTGCTCTACCAGGAGTGCTGAACCCAGCTTCCAACTGCCGACTGTATGAAATCTCACGAAGGCGTTGAGACTCGCGAGGGGTCAATTGGAGCTAGAATATGGAAAAAAATGAAGTCAGTTCTTATCTTGCGTATCGTGTGACAAAAAGGGTAATGATTCTCGAGACACTCACGTATATTTCAACACCTAGGGTATGAAGGAAGAGGGCGAGCCAAAGCGCCATCCCGAAGGTCAGGTTCAATGCGGTGCCAGTCTGTTCGACGTCGCCATTAAAGTTGCCCAAAACCAGCGCATTCTGGTCAGGATGAGACCCGTTATAAAAGCGCGCACAATCGGGATAGCGTTCCAGGGTTTGCTCTTTCCCGATAGTAAAGTCAATCTTACCGCAGGGCTGTGCCATATAGTAGACTGGAGAGATTGAAATAATAACTGTCGATATAAAAAGAATAAGCCGAACTGTGATGATACAGCCCATCTGTAGTCGGGATAAATTAGTTTATTGTAAAAACAATATTTTTAACAAGGATAACCCTTACATAGAAGAACGCTCTCAGCATCCAGGCACGGTGTTGTTCTAGTTGCAGTCGTTTCACGTTATAGTAAGCTATCCCGAGTGCACCGGTTGACATGATAACAAGGAAGCCGACGGCAGCTTGTGTGGAAATTAGTCCGCCAAATGTATGTCGTGCGAGGATCAGGGCTCCAGCATTAGACACGAGGATGAGCAAGATGATGATGTAGCCATTGATACGATGGAATAAGATGAACTTGTATCGGATAGCCGGTATAAACTGGAAAAAGACAAGGAAGGCAGCAGCTAGGTGACACTATTAGAACCTTTACGTAAAACAAGGACTATGTCTCACATACGGAGTATACAACCGAGGTGTAGATACAGCCCAATATAGCCCAAGTTCTTATAGTAGAAGCACTCGCCGGGGACTACATTCTTGCAGAATGTCGGAAAGTCGAAGAACTGCAGACGAGCGAGGGTAAATCCCATCCAAGCGCCGCCAAATATGAAGACTGAGTAACAGTTAGTTTGCTGCATAGATAAATAGTATAGAATTGGGTGTTACTTACATAGAGTGAAGTTATACCCTTTTTTGAATCCTAAAGGGTTATATAGCTTTCGGACAGCTCGGACAAATGCGGTGGGAGTTTGGGGCGCTACGGAGTCCATGGTGAAGTTGAAGGATACTTGAGCAATGATCTAGAACTACCTGTATGAATAAAGGATACAGTGATTCCATGCACGGGAGGCCCTTCCTGGCTTTCTACAGCATGGAATGAAGCCTCTTTATATATCCTGGGCCAATGCTGGCACAGGCACCCGTATTAGAAGCATGAATCGTGAGTGCTGCATCTTGCGACGTGCCCGTAATGATCGATAATGAAGCAACGTGACTACTGGATTAGGGAATCTTTTGCGCTCAGGCAGAATTAATAATCGCCATTTATAGCCATCACGCCTGTCGAGCACATTGCATTGTTTACGGGTTGGCATTCATCAACGGTTCCGCACGGACAAAAGGAGTCTCTTAGAAACAGCTTCCTTAGTCGAGCTATACCAACTCAGGAAATTTATTGCGCCATAGCCACAGCCTCCTAGGTGCTTGGGACGGAGCTCATTGGTGCTGGCGGCCTTCCTCGTATTTTGGGGGCCAACTGCAGAGCCCCACGAAGCAGTCCAGCCACGACAAATCAAAAGCTCCGTTTCATGACGTGGATCATAACATCTCGCTCTAACCTCATAGTATCCCGAATCACAAGACGATCTATAATTCTGGCTTGAGTATGGTGCGAACTGCTTGGGGCCTCCAAGCTATACGTACTGGAGTATACCGTATCTCCACGGCCTTCGAAGCTCGCTTCTCTGTAACAGCTGGGGACAGGACAATCTGCTACAACGCGGAGTACGGTTAGTTTTTCGAGACCGGGTTACTTGGTGCTTGCTACTAAGCCCTCATTTATAGATGCCCTTCCTGAACTCGGTCATGCCTGTGGACACAATCTCATCGCCACCTCAACCCTTGCATCAGCCGTCGGGGTTTCCGCGGCTATGAAGGCCCTGAATATTCCTGGAACCTTAATCGTGATGGGCACACCTGCCGAAGAAACCGGTGGAGGCAAGTACATCATCAACGAACCACGGGGCATGGAAAGACTGCAGCATTGTCCTCATGACACATGCAATGCCGGACTTCTCAACCACCAGGACGGTAACAAAAGCATCCTGGAAATTCAGAGCGAAGATTTACGGGAAGGCTGCGCCGTGGAATGGGAAGAATGCTTGCGATGCAATCGTCTTGGCATATAATGGTCTAGGACTCCTTCGTCAACAAATCCAGAAGACAGAAAGCATTCAGTCTGTCATTCTTGAAGCAGGGAAAGCACCAAATATTGTCCCCGACTACGCAGAAGGCAGCTTTTCTCTGCGTGCGTTTGATTCGCCGGCGCTAGAAAGTCTCCAGAGTCGTGTGATACCTATTTTTGAAGGAGCTGCTGCTGCTACTGGGGGTACTGTGGAGTTATTTTGGTATACAGACGGATATTACAACACCGATCATCTAGATCCCAGCTAATATGTCACCAGGGATGCACTATACGAAGACGTCGTCACTAACATGACTTTAGCGAACCGGTATACCAATTATATGGTTAATGATCTGGGCCTTACACCAGCGGACATTCTCGTTCCATCAAATTTATCGCCGAAGGTGAACCAAAATAGCAGCTCGTACGTTATATAGCCCACAACGTTTTGTGTTTATTAACTGACAATCGCGTTCGCGTTCATCTAGTGACTTTGGAAACTGCTCCTACATCCAACCCGGTATTCAAGCTTTATTCAGTATTAACGCTACCGATATGCCGCACACTCCTTCCTTCTAGGAAGCTGCTGGAACAGAATACGCTCATACAGAGTCCTTACGAGCTGGAAAGACCAATGCTATGATAGGTCTTGAAGTGCTGCTTGATGAGAGATTATATAAAGAAGTCAAAATTGAGTGAGCAGCTGCGATGAAAGAGCGCGGGCGTCCGGCAGACGATGATAGTGCATGAATTATGTGCGGAATGTCATTAAAGGGCGACTCTTTAACTCAATTAGCATAGTTAATTCATGGAACTCTCGTAAAGATGCTGTTACCATGACTTCACCAACAATCCAAGTTTAGAGGTAACACTCTAGCATTGCACTTAATTCAGCTTAGTGTTTTTCTTTTTCGTGCTCCTTGGGCATCTTACCCAAGCTGTAGCATCTACCCCCCTGAGTCACAGCTAAGCTACCATCCGTTTGTCGAGGTCTTCAAGGTACCGTTCTAATATTCGTTAGTTAAATAGCAACCAATATCCAGTATCATGAAAACGACCTACTCCCAGCTAGCCATCTCATGCTCGTATATTTAAGCACCTTTTCCAAGGCAGACACAGCATTCGTGGAGTCAAACCTAGGGCTATCCCGCAGATCACCCAATAACATCTGGCCCGCTTTATATATGGAATGAACTACGAATACGGGAAGAGAGTCTATTATGCCAGTAGGGTGCTGAATAGTGACAGCGTCACAAGTGACAACGAACTCCTCGACGGTTTCATGCAAAAGGGCAAAAGATCCAGTAACACAGGATTCAATCTGTGAATTTTTGATCTGATAGCCAAATTCAAGAATGGTCATGGTGGTGCTAGTCCCAAGGTCAAGTTAGTCACGGGGATACTCGATAATGTGACTTTCACGAACCTGAGACATATGGCCCATGCGCTGCACCATAGCTTACACGGGACAGTACTATCATCCTGAATAGTTGCCCTGAATGATTTGAGGGTTGTCAGGATCTGTATAGCTTCGTCATAATTGAATCCCTGGTGCGGTAACGGGTCGTGAACGTGGGCCAGAACTTGTTCCAGGAGACGCGAGGCTTGGGCTAGTTTAACGAATTGATAATTCGGTGTCGATGGCTCGTGAGGCTCGCAATCCTACGATGGCAGTAAGCAATCCGCCCGTACCATAGGATATGACCGCGCTATTTACTCTATTGCCCCCGACGCTTCCCGGCATAAGATCCTTTGGAATACTAGGTCCTTTGTTACTTTCCAGAGAAACATATCTACAGTCGCACAGACCCACGGTCATCGGGTTAGAATCTGCTCAGAAGCAAACGACAAGATGACAGGACAGGCTGACCGGTCTGTTATCACAATACCATACCAAGTATATCGCGCCTCTTCTGCACGTTCTGGACTCTTGAAATATCCTTGTAGCTGGCTTGTCGACGTCACATTAATCCCTAACGCGACCGCCGCTCGAACATTTGCGCCCATGGAGATGTACGCTGCAGGATACAATCCATGACCCACTTCGAAGATCGTAAGTAATAGCCGACACTGTAGCAGATCCAATGAATTGATTCCAACCGCATCTAATGATGCAACAAAGCCCTTGACTAGTGTGTATAGGGAGCGCATCCTAGCCGGAATCTTGCCATCGACCGGGATAGCACCAAGAAGAAAAATACAAAGCACGAGTAAGCTAAAGCCCGGGCCGACAATAGAACGGATATTCGGTAGTCGTTCTAAAAATGATCTCTCGGCTACAATAGGAAACCAGGAATGAATCGTCCGGAAGTATGCAGTCGCAGCCTCGTGGATCCTACGATCATCGCCAATGACGATGAAGACCTGTGTGCGAATCGTATGGGAGAGATTCGATGGAGTAAGCTGCATCAAATCAGGCACTGGTAGTGAGATGGACAGTATTTCCTCCGAGGGATCTTCGGGTCGAACAATTCCGCACGGTTCCGTATAACGACAGACACGGTTGAGTCTCATTATGGCCACGTTTAGTAATCGAACCAGTAGAAGAACCTATTGTAGGAGACGAAGCTCACCTTTTGCATAGTGAGCATACGGGAAGCAGCTTATCGCACTTGCGCTTCTGTGTCCGGCAGCGCAGACAGACGCGGGTTGCATACCGGTTCATTGCGTGTCATCAACCTTCGCTGATGCGGATGCAGGTGCGGGCGATAGGGATGGACTGAATATCGGGTTTAAGACGAGCCAGCCCCTTGGTCAGCAGGCCACAAAGTCTTGGGACATTTACATTATCGCCCCACTGGGTGTCAAGTATTGCGCCATGAGTTGATGTCGGAGTCTTGAAAGACCTAGATTGACAATCTGCCTGAGGCACTAGACCATTTCCGCTCAAGCGTGGTTCCCTTCAGGTTTAGTCGTCCGCACCTGCATCCGCATCCGCATCCACATCCGCATGCTTTTAGGGTTCCTCAGGTTCCTCTTCTATCAAAACTGATCTCAATAATCCAATGAGAGGTTTAACCCTCTCCCCGTTTACAATACCGGAATATTCTAGCCTAGAAATGTGTAATCAACAGTAATCCTTCCTCGTCCCTAAGAACACATCAGCTGGTGCAACGATGGGCCCTGACGGGGTATATAAACCCTTCATCTCAGCTCAATAATTTCTCAGAAAGTCCTCAGAAACCCACTTCGAAGCCACTCAGCTTTAAATCTCTTTCAGTAAAGCTCCATAACTCAGTTGCTCGCTTCACAGTTCAACTGATCACCTCCCAGCCAACGCTTCCAACAATGTCCACCATCAAAAACGTCGCAATCGCTGGTGTAAGTCACCACCCCCTATCCAACCCCCCAAGACGAAACCACTTCTAACAATACAAAGGCCTCCGGCGACCTCGGCGCCCCCGTACTAAACGCCCTCATCAGCTCCAACAGCTTCAACATAACCGTCCTTACCAGACACACCTCCAAAGCCCAGTTCCCAGCCTCCGTCCGCGTCATCCCTGTAAACTACGAATCCATCCCAGAGCTCACCACAGCTCTAACTGGCCAAGACGCCGTAATCTCCACCCTAACCACAGAAGCCGGGGACCTCCAGCACGGCCTAATCGACGCCGCTGTCGCCGCAGGGGTCAAACGCTTTCTCCCATCCGAGTTCAGCGCTGACGTCGGCAATCCAAAGGCCGCAACATTACCCGTCTACCGGTCTAAGATCGCGATTCACAAGGCTCTCGAAGAGAAGGCAAAGGTAAACCCGGACTTCACGTACACCTTGGTCCGTCACGGACCATTCCTGGATTGGGCTCTTGCTGCTGGCTTTTTCTTCAACCCCAAGTTGGACGCGCCCCCTTTCTATGATGGAGGTGACCGGCCCTTCAGCACAACTACTCTAGCCACAATCGGGAAGGCTGTTGTGGGTATCCTGGAGCATGTAGACGAAACCAAGAATAGGGCCGTTTACGTGCATGACTTGGTCACGACACAGCGCAAGATTTACTCTATTGTGCAGAAGCTGGCGCCGGAGAGGAAGTGGAATCCGGTGAATGTTAGCACTGCAGAGCTTGCGGCAAAGTCGCAGGAAGAGTGGAGCAAGGGTAATATGGACTTCGGGGCCGTGCTGGGATTTCTGTGTCGGGCTGTGTTTGCGGAGGGATATGGTGGGGAGTTCAAGAGTGTTGATAATGAGCTTCTCGGTCTTGGGTTCAAGACTGAGGCTGAGCTTGAGGAGGTGATCAAGGCTGTGCTTGGTCCTTCTCTGTGATTGGATTGATTCTGTTCTGGGATAGAGGTATAAAGTGCGCCATGGCCTATGGTCATGTCGGGTTGTTCAAGGTTTGATGAGTTATCGCTAGATGAAGGATTCAGAGTATATCTGGAAAGTTTTCTTTCTTTATACAAGTCAAGTTTTGTGGATAACAGTATCCAATTTTTTTAAACCAAATAACCGCTTTCATTAGTGATAGTGAATGACAACATATGTGTAACAAAATATCTTTAACATTATCTCGCCCATATTCGAGCCAGAGATACAAAAGCCACGATCTATCACATCAAATCATTCAATCCATCGTTGGGAATCTCGTGATGTTTTTTTCCCCAAGACACCCCAACCCGGAAATCAAACAGAAAAAGTGTGAGGAGTGCGTAAGGCAACAGGCGTGTCATCCCGCAAAGTCTTACCAATCAAATGATCGAAAGACGGAGAATGAGCAACACGCGGGGTAAAGTCTTCAATATCCCAGAGATACCCAAGAGTCTTGAGCGCAGAGGTAGCACTGTACGGTGCTGGCTTGCCAGTGACGGGGTCCGTCCCATACTGCTCGACATAACCCTTCTTGACATATGGAGAGATAACCCACGTCGGCATACGACCACCAAGACGATCAAAGTACAAGGTATAGCTCTGACCATTCTTAGCCTTCTCGGTATAGGTCAGGTTATCCGGGCGAACGGCAAGCGGGGGAGGAACATGGTCGTAGAAGCCACCTGTCTCATCGTAGGTGATGAAGAGCAGAGTCTTATCCCAGCCGAGACCCTGACGGACGGCGTCGTAGATCTGCTTGACGAAGACCTCGCCGTAGGAGACATTGCCAGTGGGGTGCATGGAGTTGGTGTTGGCGCCACAGCAGGAGGGGTTGATGTAGGAGAACTGGGGCAGGACACCGAGGTAGGCGTCTTGGAAGAAGTTTTCGATGGGCACCACGTTCGACCGGGAGGTCTGGTTGACGTAGGTGAAGAAGAGAGAGTCCGGGTTAAACTCTCCGTTTGTGCCGTCGTAGTTGAGCCACGTTACGCCCTTCTGGTTGGCGGCCTCGAAGATGGACTTGGTGTCGATGGCATAGTCCAGGAAGTCATCGTCGTTCTTGCCGTGGCCCGAAGAGGTTCCAGCTAGAGCGCACAGGCGGTTGGGGTTGGTTGGCTGGGAGCTGATTAGCGAGCGTCATGGGTTACGGAGCCGTCTCACTTACCCCTGGCACGCACGAGAACCAGCTGTTGAATGTCGTGAATTCATCGACCACGTTAACGAGGGTGGGGATTTGATCCTCCGCGTAGTATCCCATCACCTGGGTCGTCGCGACCTCCGGGTCCAGCTTGGGATAGTCATTGATCTGCGCGTTGAGAAACCCGGACTGATCGGCAACAACCTGGCCGGAGGCAATGGCAGCGTTGTTCGGATGATACGTTCCGTAGAACTCCAAGTTGTTGCCGGTCACAGAGTGGTCCGGATCATTGAGAACAGAGTCATAGTCCTTGGCGTGAGTGCAATAGCGCCCGGAAGATGGGTCGCTTGCATTCTTGAAGTTGCAGAACGGACCGTTGTTGATAGGGTTATTGAGCCCGTCACGGCGCACACCTCCCAAGATATTATCGAACGATCTGTACAGCGATGTGTGTTAGCGCTCGTTCTTATGGACAACAAGTGAAAAGATTATGTATGCTGAATAATCGTTGCTCGAAGGGACACACACACCTGTTCTCTAGGACGACCCAGACTATGTGCTCGATCTTCTCCTTCAGGTTCTGAATGGATTCCTTTGAGCCAGGCTTGTACCCGAAAGGAGCCTCTCGCACGCTGGTATACTCCGACTGCATAGGGCTAGCGAGGGCCGGAGAGGCGAGCAGGCCGAGAACACCAAGCAGGCTCATGGACTTCATTTTCACTTCGAGGTCGCCGAAGTCGTAAGCTCGAACGATGCTGCTTTGACTGTGATATCCTTGAAAAAGGTCTGGAGAGAACCTGTCGTGCGAAGGCTTATATACCCATGGAGGAGCTCTCGCTCCATCCCATCCTGTATACCACGTGCGTCGTGCGTCGGAATGAAGCGCATTGTAGTGGAGGACTCGGCCTCTTACCGAGAAACAAGAGCCTATCATCATTCATCCTTGCCCATGAGTGTCCATAGAACATCCCAAACCTGGGTTGACAGCTCTCTCAAGACAAAGATGTTAAACAATGTCGGAGATAGCATGAGTGGAGAGTTCATTTCGCGGCCTTAGTCTCAGAGAGTGTGTGATGTAAGTCGCGAACTGGATTGGCCAAGCAATAGCTAAGCTACTAGGGTGGATAGAAGCACTAACCCAAGACACAGAGCGGAGTCCACTAGGGCGATGGGGATCGTGCTGAGCACCCCAACTCGGGGCTTAGTCTCCTTGCTGCCGGCCACTGCGAACGGTCCGACTCTCTCAGCGTCGCAGAGGGCCGATATCCTGCAAGGGACGCTCTCATTGCTCCTCCCAGGCGAATATCAAGCAACACGTAAAGCGACCAAAGAAGGTCCTCGGTGCATATGCTAAGTTGTCTGTTTTGTTCAACAATGTCAATGTCAAGCAAGATGGAATGATATTTAGTGTCCGTATAGATATTTACCGTAGCCTTATGGTACTACGTGCCTCGTGCATGCAAAGGAGCGTGCGACTCGTTATCGGGATAATGCATCGACCAGGCACCGGGGACAGCATCTGCCAGTGATATTCAAGAGTGACGGCACGGGCCAGAGGACTGCTAGCGGTTCATTCTCTCGTCTCCTTCCGACTTATCCACGTGAGAGATGCTGCCATTCTCCACCCGCCCCCCACAGCATCAATCCGCATCTCGAACACCGTGTGAGGGATTCCTAATCAAACAAGCAGGGAATAACATTGAATTGCTTGTAGGGATGGACAAAGTAACCGGACTCCACTATCTGGCGATGCTTGATATCCACTCTACGGCTCAGTATCTCGCTTCGGAATCCTGGCTATCGCAGCACAGCACGAGTGGCCATTGGCTTTTCTGATTCGCGCTTAGAAACAGTCTCCTTCTTTACCTTTGTTTGTGCGATTGGACATAGGCGCCATTGTTGCCTAATATGGTCTTCTCATGAGGTGGGGGGGAGTGCCTCAAATTTCAAAATATGAGCTCGCAGGTTATCCTCAAGTTGCGAAAAACCATTCCCCTTCCAGTGTGACAAGGACAACTTCCCAAGCCACACGAGTGCCCCAGAACCAAAATTAGGACCAAAGCTACGCTACTGTCAATGATGATCAATGACACAGCGTTCTAACCTATCAGGTTGAAATTCATGGCTCCCAGATATACATATCGCAACAAGAAAGCCAGATCCAGCAATACAATCACAACCATAACATCCAAATCGACCACTACGACAGCTCCGTCATTCCCCTGCAAAAAAAAAGGGCTGCCAGCTACATGAGACAGCTCATATTACCCGAAGACAAGTTACACAGGGCAAAGAAGAAGAAAAAAAAGAAAAAAGAAAAGAAAAAGGTAATTCTGCACCCCTGAGGATCATCTGAAGCACGAGACACATCACATCAATTAATTTTTGGACTAATCTATCGTGTCATCGGTGATCGCTAAGCTAAGGTCATCATGAGTCTATTATCATCGGCTATATACAATCACCGTCTCCATATGCGTTAATACATGAAAATTCCAATTATGAACCCCCCTCTCCCCCACGATCCCCGGAGGGACGTCAGGAGTGGAGTACTATACAATCCCATGACGGAACAACGTCCGATTCAACGGCGACTCACGCAGCACATAATCCCCGATTTACCCAAGAAGTACATGGATCCAAGGAATCGGAAAAAGGACAGACCTGCGGTGGCCCACAGGATAACTCTGAAGTACCAGGACGTTCTCGTCGTGGATGTATTCTGTGTGGCATATTAGTATTAAGACTTGTCAAGACGAGAGAGATGATAATATGGAGAAGCAAAACATACCGTCAAGCACATTCTGTCAACACCAGTGCCCGTGATCAAAAGAGCGACAATCAGATTGCTGAACACCCAGAGCAGCACGAGCATGGTGCGGAAATTCTTGTACGAATCGTCCAAGCTAGTTGACTCTTCTTCCTCCGGTTCCACCCACGGGGTCAATGCACGCTTGACCGTGGCCTCGAACTGACTGTCAATATCTGCTTGCGGCTTATCAACTTCTTCAATGAACTGCTGTTTGCTGCCGTCTTCTTTCTTCGTTTGGGCGGAGGGTAGCGCTTCGGCCTTGTCGGATCCCTTGGTACCCCAGGAGACGTCGTGCCAGTTGCAGAATGCATAGACCATCAGAATGTTGATCGAGGTGGTCATTCCAAAGAAGTAGGCCCACGAACTGGTCAGAATGTGCCAGGGGTCACCGTAGAGCAGACTGGCAATGACATAGATACCGTACGTGGAGACCAAGGCGATCAAGACAATACCACCACTATCCGAAGCGAAGAACGACGAGAAGAATCCGCTCGCACCGTGGTTGAAATCGAAGTCCATCATACCACCAGTAAAGGCGTTGGCGACCAGGTAGAACGACAGAATGAGGATGTAGATCTGGACGATGGAGAAGTAGAAGAAGGACAGCGTGTAAGGAAGACGGGTTCTAGTCTGGTCAATGGTAAGGTCTTCAGAAAAAGTCATTGTCAGGACGACTCACCCCTTCGGCCGATTTCCCAGCGCCAAAATGAATTGCAGCATCAGACAGAAGATATAGCCATATTTCAGGAAAGTGTTCACGATCGGCGTCGCGTCATTACCGAAAGGCCACCCCTTGTTTTTGTTAGCCGTACTCGGAGTACCGACAAGGTCCATAATGACGGAGCTAGTAAGCCAGTAGGAAGCTGTGCGTAGAGGTATCAATGTCAGTGAGAGCTCTCTCTACAAGCGCTATCTTTAGGGGCCCGATAAACATACAGAGCGAGAACCAGGTCATGATCAGCTGGCAAAAGTTATAGACCATCTGAACATGCAAGAAAAACATCCGAATAATGCTGTGTCCACTGCGATAGATTCGCCCGAAGTGCATCATGGCGTACAAACCGGCCGCGAAGGAGCCGTTCAGCCAACGACGTCTCTGACCGATGAACTCGGCGGAACCCTCAGGGACATCAGTTTCACCCTTCGACGCCTTGACGTACGATAAATGCCACTTGTAACCTGCTTTAGCCACAAGCTCAAAGCACAAGATTCGATCCTCGGCCAAGAACATGTTCTTTTTGAAGATGTTCATTCCCTCGATACCCTTTTTCCCGAGTCGCTTCGATAGCGTATGGTCTCCGTGGAAGTACTGTTCCAAGGGGCGTCCCATGATCGCGCGGTAGCGGTATGCGGAGAAGGCACCCGGTAACACACTGACATAGCCGAAGGCACTTTCGAGCGGTTTATCGAGGATATTGGAGATCTTATATTCGAAGTTCTGCGAGGCGACGAGCGGATTGACAACCTTGCGCCATCCCTTTCCTAACATTGCATGGATCTCACCACATGAGCCACCGAGATTCTTATCGTTATAGAAAGATTCCCAAAGGGCAAGCAACGATTTCTTTCCGGGTTTGGTTCCGGCATCGATCAGAATGCAAACTTCCGGGTTGAGGATTCGGCTGAAGGCGTTGAAGAGCCAACGGTGGGAGTTAATCTTCTTGCTGTTCTTCTGTTTGAGGCAGAAGATCATCTGCACCGGTGGGAGGTTGGACGGGTCGTTGCCTTGAGGCCGAACCAATTGTTGGTTTGCGGTGACCGACAACTGCGTGGTATATTCGAACTATTCCGGTCAGCTCCATCGATCCACGGGCGGGCCAACGTGCTGTGCAGAGGCCAGTGGATAGGAAATTGGGGGGCTATCGCTCGACTCACAATATGTGCGACCGTCTCCCGGCCGTCCACGTCCTTTTTCATGACACCATCCTGGTAAATACCAACCGTGGCCAGCACATCGAGGGTGTTCTTGTCACATGGCTCAATACCATCGAACACCAAACACACGACAATCTTCTGCCACGCAGGCCCTCCCTTGTTCCAAAATTCGGATTTTTTCAGATTGACGATATCGCGGACATTCTGCATGACACCGTGGAGGGTTCGGGCGGTCAGGACCTTGTCTTCGTTATAGTAGGTGATAGCGATGAGCAGTTCGGTGTGACGATTGTAAATGGCCGGGCGCAGGTTGTAGCCATTGCGCAGGGTAAACTCGTCCGGGTCACAGGTGGCCGCAGTATCTGCAACGGGAGGTTAGTCCGACCAATCTCCTGCAAGTAGCGATGGCCTATTCGGTGATATTCCAGCCGGGACGAGGGAACCTACACCGCATATGCGTGAATTCCTCCGAGAAAGCCTCCTCGGCCTCGCGGTATTCGGGTTGGATGGCGTTCTGAATGGCACTCGGCACAGGGTAGTCGACGCTCAGGACGGAGCCCTGGACAAGGTTGATCTTTCTGGTTCCATAACGGCGCAGGCCCGAACGGTTACTCAAGCTGGCTGGCTGGAAGGTGTCCAGTTTTATACCGCTGGATTCCGACATGTTCGCTGCATCGTAGAGTTCGGCCGCTTCGGACTCTTGGTATGGGGGTGCGGCGAAAACAGTGACACCGGGATCGTGCAGGGTGTATCGACGAAGGGAGTCGGATGACAGGCTCGGGTCCTCGACGCCGTAGATACTAGGATGATTATGGCGTAAGAGCGACGACTGCTCCTGTTCGTCTCGGTCTGACAAGCCGGGCGTTTGCTGCTCGGGTTGAGGAGGCATTAGAATGGGAGACGGTTGTGGAGCTATGATGTCTTGGGACAGAAGAAAAGAAACAGAAAAGAAAAGGAATCAAAAAAACACCATCGGAGACGGCAAGAGACGATTTTAGGAGGGGGAGGGAAAGAGGTCAATGAATTCCCAGTAGCGTTGCCGGCTAGCAACCCGATGCAACTTACAGTTCGAGAGGGATTGGTATGAGAGTAGAAACTGCTGCGGCTTGGCTGAGGAGAATGTGTGGAGTTCGGCCGTACGGGTCCCATCTCGACGGCGGCTGAGGGCGAAAAAGGACCACCACAAGCGACACTAAAGGCGATATGCGAGACCCCCCAATCAAAACGGGCGATTATGAGCACTTATGAGCGCAGCTGCATGGAGACAGCGGAGAGAGGGACCGAGAGGAGGGGGACGATGAGCGAACGGCAGGGAGCAGGCAAGGATATAGTGTTAGGGTCGTTGAGGGAGGTGGGGGGGGAGAAGGGGAGAGTGAGAGGAGGAGCGCAACAGGAGAACAAGGGCTTTTTGGAAGTTTTAATCGTGTCCAGCCAAAAAATCAATTACTGTACCAGACAAAGATCTTTCCAATGGATTGGGCAAATAATGGTACATAATAAATGGGAAGGTACAACTTCGTTTTCTGGTCAGTCAGCAGCCGTGGGTGTGGAACCATGGATTCGTTCTATATATAAATAAAAATCAGAAAACAGATAAAAAAAATATAATCAAAGAGAGGTGGATATAGGCATCCGGCTCAGAACTCTCCCTAAAATAAATAAATAAAAAATAAATAAGAAATAAATAAAAAAACTCCCTCTAGAGCTGGATTTTATAGGGTCACCACGGCCCGGAACGGGCTGCCTCTTCTTGTCATTGGATAGCTGCAGGGACATGGGGAGGGCTGTTCAAATGTGCAACAGGATTATTTTTGGTATTCTCTGTTGCCCTGCTTTGCATTGGATTTCTGTCTTGCACAAAGAGCGGGATGCAAGGGGGCCAGTGATCAGACTCTTGGTGGCTTAGAATCCTCACGCTGGGCAACAATAATACACATAAATTAAGATAAAATTACGATTCACTCACCCTCGTCAACGTAATAAAAAGAGAGGGAGAAAAACATCAACAGAACAATGTCCTTCTGGGCGCTCCGTCATCAGCGTACTGACTTGGAGAGAGGTCCCACTAACTAGGAGAGAGATGGTCATATGTCGGAGTCGATCAATCACCCAATGAGGAATATCCTCGGTGGTCCCCAGACCTGATTCCTCCCTTGAGTGCTTGGGAGGTATCAGGTAGACTAGACTCCCAAGGCATACAAAGATGGGGGATGATTATTGTTTGTGGTGATGATTCTCCGGTCAGTTGCCACCCCTACCGGGGAAACCCTAATACACTAAAGGTACCAACCGAACACAGCCAGATAACTGAACAGTCTGGGGGCGCGCGCAGAAAATCTAATGGAAAAGCAACCAATCCATGGATGCCGCAGCAATACGTCCCAGTGGCTAACCCCCAGCACCCTCCGTCATTGGTTTCCCGTTCCCTGCTTGACCCAAACAGCAGTGCCCTCCCTTTGCATGGCCCATGATCGCGCGACGCGCATCAGGTGGAGCCACTCCATGCGTTTCCGATCCCTCAGTGGCCGTTGCTCAGGGTCTGAGGGTCCAACCGATGGCTGGTGATTTGTGGCGGATGAGGAATGCAGACTCCACTGTGGGCCATAACGCGCATAGCCGAAGGGGAAAAAGAGAGACAATTTAATCACGGAATCCTCTCTGACGGCACTCCACGGACAACTTAGCTGAATTGCAGTCATCTGGACAAGAGACTCGCATAAAAAGTCAAGGATCACCCTGGGGCGTTAAACCAGATATCGATTTTGCTTTTTGTAGAGGTCTCGCTGAACAGGATTGAGAAACCCGCCCTCAACCCCCGTGAAACGCTTGTCTCACTGCCAAGAAAAGGGAAAAGTGGAGATTCAATTAAAGGAACAGTGGGCAAAAGGAAAGATACCTTTCTGGACCAGTCCAACACTCGCGTTGGCTTGCGACTGGAACACTCGGTTTGCCGATCACAAGATGGATGGGTGAACACGTTGAAGGGTCGGTCGAGTGACAAGGCTGAGCGAGGGATACCCTTTTAATTCTAGAATTTTTAGCACATAGACCCCATGTTTTAGTACTGCTAGCTAAGAACTTAGTAGGCGGCAGGCTTGGAGTATTTATTGTATATTTTTAGATTTAGAATTTCGGTATCCGGTGGCATCATCATCATAGCACGAGTTACTATAACCCTGTAACCACGGATGGACCATCTTGGCTTCTTTGTTCCTACCAGGCATATGAGATCTCATCGATCACAAAAGATGTCATCGGTGCTGTGTGGCTTACAAACGAAGTTGACCTTTAGGAGCTTTTGATTGCATCCGGAGGTGCTCCTGGGTATCGAAATGGGCATCTATGCGTAGAATTATATATCTCACCGATTGGCCAACGCCGCGATACAACCCTCCATGATTTTAAACCACGCCACCGCATGAGACACAAATAGAGGGGCAAAAGGGAGGGAAATAAAATAATTTAAACTTAAACTAAATAAAACTCAAAGAAGCAGATGTCACTTAGGTATGTCTAGATAACGTTCCTATATGTCTCGAAGAGTATGACACGTAGAAAACAAGGTTGAACCTCGCAACCAATGTTGATTCGCTTCCGTACCCTCTGTGCACTTCTTTCCTGAATAACTGATCGACTTACTCGTTCACACGGGAACTAGTCATACGTTCGGCGTCTGGAACTTGGTCAGCGATCGATGATGACAACCAGGTCGGTTACACCATTCCTCATTTGAGGGTTGGCGGGTTTCAATTCCAGGCTTGTTGATAGTCAATCCCCTAGTCCACAAAGCGATTTTTCTGGGGAACACGGTTTCAGCCAACGTCGGCCATAATGCTACCATTGAAGGCCCCCCGTTGGATTATTTCCCAGGGGTTGAAGTTACACACCCAGAGCTCTTCAACTAACCATCGAAAACTATTCTAAATCGGTCTGGATGACTGCTATCCATAATCGATAATGTGGTCGCCTGAGAGGACGATGATGTCTTCCTCATATGGGCACTACGAAAGTCGAATGAAATATATTGACCCATTGTGTCCAACATGCCCTAGGCTTCACCATATAGGCTCCTTGAGGCATCGCACATTGTCTAGCTGGTGCTAGATAAGTGGACCCCTTATTATGAGCAATAACGCATGGGATGCGCAACCCTATCGGCAAACCCAATCCACCTTTTGATGGAGATTCTTTCACAGGGAGAAAAGGTTCGAGCTTAACTGATTTCATGTTGCTCTATCTTCCTTAAATTCGGAGAAACGCGAGGGTGTCCCTTCTTTACTTTGTATTGTATGATACCTGTGAGCATACCGATAGGAGACGACGGCACTGAAGTGTCCATCTATTATTCGGGTGGATCTTTTAAGTGAAAGAGATGAGGGCATGGCCAATTATGATTGATGGCGCAATGGTTCTATTACTGATATTCGTGAGTGGCTCAACAACCCATGTCTTCAATATACTGGCAGGCAGACTACTTTCTTCTAAATCATAGCAATAGCATGTCTACAATGTCACACTCTCTCCCCATGGTCATTCGGCGAAGTCTCGAGTTAAGTACTGGTCACTCTAACGAGTATACCAGTGCAAGTCCGGTTCAATCTGAACGGAAAGAGACTGGACAATTTGAATTGTTACACCTAGTGTCACTCCTTCCTACCTATCTTATGGATCTGACGATGGCGACACTTCTGGAATGAGAAAAATCAGCAGCGACGGCCATATGTACTCTGCTGTTATGCACCACGAAAGTGATACATTGAGGTCATCAACCACAGCGTAATTCGTCAACGTCAAGGGGTGGGGGGTGTAGAGGAAGTCCTCAGTCTCTATATACTTCTTGCTATGTGCTACTGAGTGTATCTGTCCCACCTCTCAGTTTTACTATTCAATGGCGATGATCTCCTGCGGAGTTCCAATAGCTATAATCATAAGAGTTCTACGTGAATCCAAGTACTTTGATACCAACTATTGTAGGCCAATTATCGCGGGATCAATAGGCATCCTATGCTTGATTTAAGGGACAGAACAACAGGTGGGAAAGAGATTAACGAAGACGAAATATGATAGAAAAGTGAAAGGCCGTCACTATGACAATATATATGAACAATTTCCATACGACCTAGACCCGTTATTAATCGGTTTGACTGGACATATACTTACAAACGATCCTCGATCTAGACCTCCGCGAGGGAGGGGCAGGCTACTGCATTATATATAGTCTGGAAGGTGTCTTATCTTCATGTTGCCCTGGAGATAGGTTGATAAGGCTGATAAGATCATAAGATCAGTTACTTCTTTAGGGTTATGACGCAAATGAACTAAAAGCTTTAGTTCGATTTTCTTCCTTGTTTTTCAGGCGGCGGAAGTGTCAGTGACCGTTCCAGAAGGTACCAACGGCCCGCAACCAATCTCCCTCTCATGTCAATCTCAATCTTAGCCAACTTATTAATATTTTCCCTACTTCAAAATTCTCAACCTCCCCTCCAATCTTCACCCAAACATGTCCATCAATGCTCAATTAGAGCTACTTGTCTCCCGCGGAAACCTATCATATCATGTCCCTAGTGCAGCGGGTTTCTTCCATTGATGGAGTAGATGATTTAACCAATTTGTTCCACGGCCACGGGGACGCACTGGACAATGAGAGTGTCGTCTCCACGTCCATTCGGCGTGAAATCAGTTATGATATCTTGCTGCCGCCTCCACCGCATGAGCTGTTAGAGACCAAATCGGCGACGCCGGCTTACAAAGTTTCCACCGCGAAGCGACTCGGTAGGTGATAAAGGAACCCTAATCTTTGACGCGCTAGAAATCTCATTCAATATAGCCCAGGTGATCGTGACTATTTTGGCCTGCTGGTTTGCCTCCGGCATCGTGTTTGGTTTCGCAGCGCTGAAACCGGTGATGGTTGATGCAGGAGTGTACCAGGACCTGTGCGCGACACCGGAGGATGGCGTTGTATGTCGAGAACAAGATCTTCGGTACGCCCTTCCCGACTGACTGTCCCCTCTCTGTGAATATTGTACTCGGTCTAACATTGATCGTTAGATTGAACTTATTCTTCATGGTCGGCTCGATCACAGCGAATATGTCCGCCCTACCCGTCGGCACCGTTCTCGACCGCTATGGCTCTCGAGTGTGCGGCTTGATCGGCTGTGCAGCGCTGGCCGCTGGGAGCTTGCTTATGGCCATCTCTTTCTCCGGTCGCGTGGACGGCTTCATTGCGTCCAACTTCCTCTTAGCGCTGGGAGGAACATGCATCTTTGTGCCGTCGTTCCGAATCGCGAATGCATTTCCCAAGTACAACGGGACGATCGTGGCCCTCGTCACGGGTGCGTTCGACGCATCAGCCGCGGTCTACCTCTTCTATCGCCTTGCCTACGAGCAAAATCAGAAGCTATTCAGCCCGAAACGGTTCTTTCTCATCTACCTCGCCGTACCGCTGTTTATTTTTATCGCATTGCTCACGATCATGCCAGCCAACGACTACCAAACCACCCAACAACTACAAGTGAAAGTCGAACAAGCGGAGGATGTAACGCGAGATGTGCACGACTCAGACGACGAGATCGAGAGCAACTCCGAGCTATGGCAAGTCCGAACAGACCGCGCCAAACAACGGAAAGCCAAATTGCGCAAGATCGACAAAATCTTCGGAGATAAGGACGAGCGAAAGCAACGGCAGGAATGGGAGGAAGAACGCCACGAGATCAGCCAGGTATGGGGTGTTCTGCATGGTCTCCCGGCCCATGAACAGGTGCAAACGCCCTGGTTCATCCTGATCCTGCTCATGACGGTTCTGCAGATGCTGCGCATGAACTATTTCATCGCGACCGTGCGGTCCCAATATGAGTTTATGCTTCGTTCGGAAACGGAGGCTGAGAGGATCAACGGCTTCTTCGATGTGGCGCTCCCTGTCGGTGGGGTGATCTTTACGCCTGCTATTGGACTCTTACTTGACTATCTCAGTGTGCCGGCTACATTGGCGGTGATTGTGCTGTTGACTACGGCTACGGGGGTGTTGAACTCGATCCCGGCCGCGTGGACGGGCTATCTGGCTGTTGTTCTCTTCGTTTTGCTTAGACCTTACTACTATTCCGCTATGTCGTAAGTTGCCATCCGCTGAAGCCTGATCAGCATGGGATAAACATACTAACTTGGGGCTTATCAGCGACTATGCGACGAAAGTCTTCGGTTTCGCGACCTTTGGCCGTGTTTACGGCACGATCATCTGCTTCTCCGGCATCGTCAATTTCTCCCAATACGGGCTGGACTACCTGACGCATGGTCCGTTCCAGGGAAATCCGATCCCCATCAATATCTCCCTCGCCACATCCGGGCTCGTTGTCGGGGTGGCCCTGGTGACTTTCGTGTATGTCGCGCAAAGGAGATGGACGGAGGAGAAAGAGGCAGAATGCGACGAAGAAGAACGAGTGAGGCTCATCCTGGAAGAAGAGGGGGAGGAGGGGGAGGATATATAAGGGGGCTGTTCTGGTGCCGGGTTTGGACGGTCCCGAGATATGGAAAAATGGTAAATAATGGCATGGGAGCAAGCAAAAATGTATGTATGCCGCATCACGAGATAAACCAATGATTATAACTGTTCAATGGTATCTGGAATTGCCCTTTATATGTGTGTCATCCGGTCGCGCGACACCTATTCTGCACCATCCTTAAAAAAAATTAAAAGGAGAAAAGTAGTATGGAAAATCATTTCTGCATTCTAATCTAATCAACGTGGCTAATCTACAAAAACCTCCTGCTCAGGAGGGGATATCATGGTCTATATACTGCAGCGAACCGATGCAGACCGTTTACTTCTATAGTCCCGACCGCCACCTATTTCAGTGCCTGTCCGGCCATCCACAGCAGAGTCAGGCAGCTCAAATTCCCGACCCACCAACAGGCCCCCCGCAAATGGCTGAGCAGCGGCCGATCCACGGTGATATACACCACCGCATAGAGCACTCGCGCCACGGTATACGTCAAGCCCGCAGCGTTGATGGTTGTGCGCGGCACGCCCGCATACGTGGCGAGGGCCAGGCCCGCGACGAGGAGGGTGTAGTTCTCGACGGCATTGGCATGGGCCGCTTCGTTGCGCTGGAGCTTTTCCAATTGTGCCCGGGTGATTTTTCCTTCCCGTACCGCTGTCTCGCCGTATTTGGTTAGATCCTGACGAGGGGAGACATTGTTGTCGATGCCGTAGTACTGTTTGAGAGTGCGCGAGGAAAGGAGACCGTAAGCGAATACGAAGTGGAAAATCAGGAACCCCGGAGCATAGTTGGGGACAGGCACTGACAGAGGCGATTGAGTGAGCCCGATGGCGGTTAATAAGGCCGCCATTTTGGAGAAAAGTCGAGAAGGCCAGTTGGTAGTTGGGATGACTTCTGCAGGGGATGGAATACAGGTGATAAATAACGGCTGAGTCGCCCCCACTCAACCTCGGACATATCGGCGGGACGGTATAGGTGAGATTTTAGGTCGAAATCTCGGTTGGCGCTTAAGTTCGACCGAAGGTTATGGCGGACTTAATGTAATTCTAAATATGTATTCAATCAAAATCGGAATCGTGGCGTGACTGGCTGTGATCGTATATGCGCAACATCGACTAATCGCCCCAGAATGATATACTCCAGTTTCAACTTGATACTGTACACCAACACCTTGGTCGTCACCTGCAAGGTGAAATAACCGGCGAACTGCACTGCGACAATTGCGACATCGAGAACCATGATGACGATGTTGACGATGATCAATTGAGTGAGGATGGTGCGCGACGGCCCTCCGCGGTCCAGATGCAGCAGCTTTGCCGTTTCCATGATGTAAACCGAGGAGATGAGAAGCTCCTGCATGCAGAACCACACCACCTGAATCCGTTCCATGATCCCAAACGCCACGGTCACCGTATGGATGTGGGAGAGGCCATTATTCATGAACTCGAGGGTGGTAGCAGCGGTATGGAGGAGGACGCCATCAATGATGATTAGGTAGAGTAGCCCCCGGAGGACTTTGCGATTATGGACGACGAGGTGTAGACGGGACCAGAGGACGAGGGATTGGCCGGTGACCATGCCGATCCAGCCGATGTCGGTGATGGCCAATTCGAGGTATCCGTTGGTGAAGGTGATATGGAACATCTTCAGGAGGTATCCCAGGCCGAAGGGGATGATGCAGATGGAGGAGATGAAGAGGCTCCAGAAGTAGGTACCGGCATAGCGCTTGAAGGTATTGAGGCAGAGGACCACCAGTTCCAGTGCATTGCACCAGGCCAGGGCAATGAAGACGGAGTAGACATATTGAGCGACCAGGGGGTCCGTCAATTGTCGCGCTAAACCCGTGCCGTCATTTTCGGGGGTGAAGTATGGCATAGATTAGCGGACATGAGAAATGCCATTCACGGTGTAAGTGGCGGCATTCAGAGGGGAAATGGTTGGGTAATTGAGAGGTGTGTTGGTAGAGATATTAGAGAAGGAGAGAGAAAGAGAGAAGAGGAAGGATCCGATAGAGGCAACGGAATACCAAGTCAGGTGCTAGTCAGGTGTTCTCGTCCTCTCACTAGAACCTTAAAACCTTCCACGTTGAAATCAACCTTTTGCAAGATCCGTATATTAAACCTGGTCAACCAATTGCGTCATGAAGAACCTCCTGAGAGACTTTCGTTCTCCTCTCTGATTGGCCGGAGATACTACCCCGGATAAACCGGAAGCCAATCACACTCTCTGCATTCTGCTTATCTGCCAAACACCGTCCTCGGCGACATTCGGGTTAACCGATTGGCCAATGGCTATGCCGTTTGGCCTGAAGGCCTTTAGGCCGCCAAAGACATACCGCGCGTGCTATTATATGGTTAACCTCTGACTTGTAATCACCGGGAGTGCATCTCTCTTACTCTTTCGTCTACTAGTACCCAGTCTACTATGCAAAAATATATATTGACACGGTCAATTCCACGCTACCTATCCAATGTGTGTTATGAGAATCTCATATGATGTTTCATCAAAATCAAAGGGCAGAAGTCGCACTACGTGCAGAAAAGAATGATTCTCACATCGCAGATAACAGGACCTGAACAATGCGACAAAGAATGAGCGGACACAATTCAGTGGGTCATGACCCACAACAGCTCAACCTCGAAATATGACACAACGCCGATCAACCCTACGATCAAACTAACATAGAAGGCACTCATCGCAGCCTCGTGGATGATGGCCTGCCCGATCGCTCTACCGTCCGTTCCGAAAGGTCTCAATATGTGGCTCACTGGCCTTGCGCAGTTGGTTTTGATGGGCAGCGGCAGGACCGGGCGTCAGGAAACCATAGTCGGTAGGAGGTTCCCAGACACCCATCTTGTCAGCGTCCTTGACCTTCCACTGCCGGGGATCCAGGACCGTCCAGTTCTTTTCGGTCGCAAATTTCTCGTTGAGGAGGTCAAACATGTTCTCGTACTTCTCAGAGCTCTTGTTCCAGCCGCCGTTTCGCTGGTAGCATCGTTGAAGAAGTCCGGCTTGACTAGAGGCAATGTCCGCGGCCTCGGAGAGAGCGAGATCCGCGCCATCATCGAGCAGCTGGCGCAGGACGGATTCGTGCACACCCATCGCGCGCACGTGATCACCTCCGGCAGCATACAGAGCCGAGAGCAGATTCGTCAACCCCAGTGCACTACGATCGAATGGACCCCATACGCGTTTGACGTTGTAGCAGAGATCATTGCAAAGCTGAGTCGCTTGCGTCGGCCGACCGTTCGAGAAGCGAGCTTCGACCAGACGACGTCCCACCAGGATGATAGTATCGGAGGACCAAGTCTTCTGCACGATCCGGGAGGACCACAACTGGTTCAAGAGAAACTACAATGAAGTCAACACCAATACAGCAAAAAGACGAAATCAAGGATCCAAATGCGTACCTCTAAATCCTCAAAGTTCTTCTGACCACCGAGCAGAATTGCGAACTGATTGAGCTCGGTGTCCTCGAAGTCAGTCAGGTTGAACCCTGTTTCGCGGTAGGACATAAGGATTTCATGGAGAATAGTCTTGGAGAGTCCCAGAATTTTCCCGCTGAGTTGCCGGTCGGAGCACTTCTGGGATCCTTGTGCTAGGAGATGCCCGGAGAGCTTGGCGCCATCTCGGGTACTGACCTGATCGCGGAATCCGCCAGACTCTTCGACGAAGTCGTACAGGATTGCGGCATGGCTATATGCAGCCCGGAAATGGCCGGTTGTCAGCTTCTGGTAAACATTACCGACAATCACATGGGATAATCTCTTGACGAGGTCGCCTTGGGTAGCCTGCGAGATGCATATGTCATAGAACTCTCGTAAGATTGTCTTCTCCGACTCAACCGCGGAGAACCGCTCGGTGAACAACTGAAACAATTCCGTGTCCGTGGCATTGGCATTTTCCGTCCAGCCCTTTCCGCTTTGGAAGTTCATTAAGCGGACACCAGCGCTGAATGTATGGATGAATTTCCTTTGCGTTCGTTCTTGGTGGAACGTTGAGTAGAGCTGTATCTCTGCGATCAGATCCGCCATGATAGATGCATAATTGCGAGCCTGGCCGAGGGCTATCTCGAATGCGACGACAAAGCTGGTCGCTCGATGAGATCCCTTCGTTCGGACGGTCTCTTGGATGAGCCGGTGGCGGAGTTCCTTGGAAAGCCGGAGCCCTCTATCCTTCAACCGGAAGTCCCGGTACATTTGTGCGAGCGCGATGGCCGCGGAATAGAGGCGCTGGCTGTCGGTCTTTTCTTCGAAGGCTGCAATAGTAGTCGCCTGGAGTGTCTCACGTAGCTCGTGGTTCGCCGCTTTGTTGTCCTGTTTCTGCAGCAAATCTAGTAACTCTCGCAACTGCTTCAGAGTATGTTTACGCGAGGTATAGCCATGCTCACGGACAGATGCCTGGTACTTTTCTCTGTACAGTGCGGCCGCCTTGGGAGTGGTGCGTGATTGGCGAGAGTAGAGTTCGGCTAGATGGCGTTTTGTCGTCGCTGTGCTCTGTTGCTGATAGCTTGAAAACGTATCGCTCTGTTCGAGGGCCATCTCATATAGCTCGACGGCTTCGTCGTGATATCTCTCATCTCTGCGAGATATTTCCGCTAGAGCTAGTGTTGCGTTGTAGCTCTGTTCGCTGGAACTTCCGTGGAGCCGCTGACATGCTTTGCGGTAGCTCGCTGTAAAATTGTGGATCTCTACGATATCAGTATCTAGTTTTGTCTCCAACAGTGACTGATAATGCTGATAGATATCCTCGACGAACTCGCCGTCCAACAGGTGGTTTTTGTCGTCGCTAACAATGGTCGACCACAATGCCTCATAGACGCCCTTCGCCTTCTTCCACCTTTCAGTGTCTTCATAGATGGTGGCAAGTCCACGAGCAGCAGAGATGGCTCTCTCATCTATCTGACCATTGTGGCGAAGGTTGTTATAAATTTCCCCATATGCCTGCTCAGCTTCCTTCTTATGGTGGCATCTTTGGGCAAGTTCACCCCACTCATATAGTATCCCGATGCTCTGCTTGTGGGTTTTGCCTAGGCGAGATGAGATATTCATGTACAAGACTTCATACGCCGAAAGTGCCTCGGGGAAGCGATATATGGTCCGGTAGAATGAGATAGCTTGATTTGCGGTAGAGCGAGCCATCTGAGTATCTGTGGCATCAGAGGAGAGCACCGCCTCTAGGGCATTTTGATAAACAAGTGCCGCCTTGTCGATCTGCAGATCCCTGAAGTAACAATGTGCAAGCCTCGTTGCGAGGTGTACTGTCTCATCAACGTTCTCAGTGAGTCGGATTGTTGTCGAGTTGCTGTCAATCTCCGGCCAAACCTGGGACAAGGCTTGACGGTATACCCTGATTGCCTCCGAGTATTGTCCCTTCTCAGTTAAAGAAGATGCAACGCTCTCGGAGGCCTTCAGAGACGCCAGCACGGTTTCGGATGAATGCACTCCTGTCGACTTGGCCGAATTAAGGATCTCATGAACCATCCCTACCTGTTCTTCGGACATCGTCTCTTCATTTGATATAGCAGTAGTAGACTGCTGCACGATCTGGGCCAAGGACGCGGTGGTCCTGACTAGCCGATGCGAGGCTTGCTGTTGGGACTTGCAGTACTCCCATAGCGCTCCCATGGCTGCTTGAGCTAGACTTGTCCATTTCATATTCCGGATGTGGCTAATTACCAGCTCGAATGTTGAGCTTAAGCGGTCGAAGCGAGAGACTTGAGATTCTAAGCAAAACCACGCAGCGCTGGTAACAGATTCGGCCTCTTCTTTTCGAGAGTGCCGCTCGAGATATTCGGCATACTTGATAGTAAACTCCGCCTGCTTCTTGAGTACAGAGTCAGAAGTATCCTCTACGGCTAGAAGCTTTCTCCATGTATCCGTAAAGAGGGAATCGGCTCTGGCCACCTCGCTGCGTTGCTCACAGATCGTAATGATTTGCAGCGTCGAATCAATCACACGCTGGTCGGTGATCGCTAAGTTTTGCTTCGAATATTCATGCTGCGTCTGCAAAATATCCGCCGTAGCATCGGACATAGAGAGCCTCTCGAGTTGCTTGTATATGTTACTGGTAATCCCCTCCGTCTCCTGAGAGTTTTGCCCATATCTGGCCACGCTCATCTGAAAGAGCTCTTTGGACAACGCTCTTGCGGACTCCTTGTTTTTCAGGCTTACATAGTGGTCAAAGAGCATTTGTGCATATTTGATCGTCAAGTCATTGGAAAAGCCGAGTTCTTCCTGAGACGTCTGCATCAGATACTCCAGGATCTCTTCTTTGTGACCCAGGGAAGCTTGGTCCATGAAGTCTTTATGCTCAGCCGCACGGATAAAAGTCTCTGCATTGTATCTTGTTGCGGTATTACGCGGCCCCAGGAGGGATTTACTCTTTCTCCAAGCTTCATACGAATACTTGATTGCATTTAAAGATCCAAGCTGGTGTGACGTCTGTGCTGCAAGCGTTAAGCTCTGCAGAAGCGATAGAGACAAGTCCTGGAGCACCTGTCTCCGCAGCTGAACGGAGAATACCTGCAGCTCCTGTGCTTCGTACGGCAGATACTGCAATGGATAGCAACTGCCTTCAAGAAGTGCGAGCAAGACTGAGTCGGGAAAGCTTCGCTTGAATAGATTTGTGATTTTAAAGTTGTCTCTTTCTTTCTCGGTCATCTGGGAAGATCTGAAATGTAATGTCCAGTACCTTGCTGCATACTCCAGGAGTTGATATTGATCAAAGTACTTATACTGCGACGACCTACTCAAAGGTGTTGTTGATATACCTACCTCCTCGGTCAAATTGAGTTTCACATAGGCCAGGAGACGCGTAAGGAGATCAGCATGAGCTTCTTTCATGTGCACTGGGAGATTTCCTCTGTTACCGTTACTAGAGGCTGACTTTGCTTGATTGACGATGAACTGCCGGAGAGCAGGAGATCGAAAGGAGACTACACTGTGTTCGATCGTGACAAATGAACCCAAGGCCCGACGGATGTCGTCTTGTACATTACCCATGCGAGGTACAATCTCTGTCCTTTTCGTGTCAGTCTCCAAGAGAGACTGTATTTCATCCACTCGCAGGGGCCGGTGAGAAGCGATCGTCCAAGCCAGCAATGACCGTACCGTCGTGTCCCCGAAATCGATGGAGTCCAGCGCTTGGTTTAACACATCCTGGAATGAGGAGGGCAATTTCTCTGCCAGAGTTATCATGTCTGATGGGATCCTCAAGGCGTTCAACTGAGCAACCGCTATTTGCGCCGTGATAAAGCATCCGTTTGCCTTCTTTACAATAGTATTGATGATTTTCTCTCGATCTTCCGTCCTCATACCGATGCAGGCCTCCGAAGTCTCGATGGCATTGCGAACGACTGTCCGAACATCGCCAGCTATTTGGCTTGGTTCGATCTTGACTCGAATAGCCTGATCAGGCAGACCATACAAAGGCCTGGATAAGGTGATGACTTTCATTGACGGATTCTGCGATATTAAGTTTTGCAGATGATCAAACAGGCGTGGAATAACCTCAGGGTCCCCATTGAGACTATCGACACCGTCGATAAAAACCATCAGCTTGCCCGTGCTTTTCACGGCAATGTGAATAGCCTGCCACAATGAGTCTTCAACAGCCTTGCTAGATGCCCCAGATGAATGTAGTTGCATTGAATTTTCCAGAGCTCTTAGCAGGTCGCCATCCTTTGCCTGGCGGCCGAGCATCTCCAAGAGCAGGCCTTTCGCTACTCCAATGGGTCCCGTAGTGGCGCTGATATCATCGTCTATGCGAGCATTAGTTTGTCCCATCGTAATCTATATAGTATAGGCCTTGAGCCTTACAAATTCTGAAGCTAATCACGCTGTATTCTCCAGGATCAAGTGACGCTTGCAGCTGCTGGATTACCCACTGAGACAAGACGGTCTTTCCAGTACCCGTTTCCCCGACTACAGCAAACAATTGATTCTCACTGGACTTGATCTGAGAGAATCTATTGGCAAACCACTCACAGGTGTATTCTGCTGGCTGGGGTAGGCGTGTTGAAAGGACCTTTGAAACCACCCGATCTTTGACGGACAAATATTCCCATATCTCTCGAACCTTGTCAGACGGATCACTGCTGACATCTGCAACGATGAGGCCGCTCCAGAGCCTCTCGTTGACCGCGACCCGGTGGGAGTGAAACACCTGCATGCGAGAACTAAACCTAGAATGTAGGTCTGATGCGTCGAAAATTTTGGAGGAGCCTTGGGCTTGATGGGAATAGTGCATGCTGACCGAGCAAGTAAGCCCACACAGCTCAGCATACGCGGCGACAAGCTCTTCCTGGGCATCTGTATCGGACATCAGGAGTTCCGAATTATTTCTGACATGGGATAACTCTATGACAAGGGTATGGAACGTTTGGAAAATCGAGACGAGGAGTTTCCCGTGCTCTGGACCGCACTGTTCACAAGTTAATGTGACTTCACTTCGATCCGATTCTGAATTTCTGGTATGATAATGCGGGATCCAACTCGGAATACGCACCTCGAGAAGCAATAGACAACTACCTCCTATGAGCCGGATTGCGTGCTCCGTCCCAGATGTGAACGTCTCCATGAGTTGTGCAAGTTGCACCAACCGGCCCACCAGGGCGACGGCCTGCTTGAACGCTCGATCAAGCTGACTGCCATTCTCGGGCATATAACGCAGTCGCTGGTCTGCAATGGCATCAAAGACATCCGCCACCGAATGAATACTCTCGAACACTTGGTGTGCCGATACATCTAGCTGGGGCTGTATTCGGGAGAAGATTTGATTACTAGCCTCACTAAGAGTGCCTAGCTTTCGAGAGGTCCCTGCTCTCCCATCATCTTCTGCGTTTGTTCCGGCAGCGCCAGTGGTCGCATTCTGCTGGAAGATCTCCTGCCTAAAGGACGGAGGCCCAGCGGCGCGGTTGACAACCTGTGCCGACATTTGCAGGTCAACAAGGCTTGTCTGCTAAATTGGTGATCTCAAACATGTAATTGCATATGTTAAATCATCAACCGAGTAGGCAGTTAAAATGACACTGCGCTTCTGTACACAGAAAGCTTAGAGTCTCTGCAGACTTCTGAATCGATAGTGATCTCATCTGACATCATCACTGAGGTTTCGCAGATTTCTGTACAGTAGCGGAAGCTTTTTTGCCTGAATATTATTGGCTCTCATCGTCCTCTGAACAAGGAAATATCTAGTGGGTATCGTCTATTATCACGGCAAGTGAGCGCTTCAGCACTACTTTTTGAGTTGCAATGATTTGGTGGCAAGTATATCTCATGACGAACAAATCCATTATTGACCCCACAGTCCAAGTGTGAGTTCGCAGTGATCTACTTGAATGTCGGAACGATTTCTATTGCGATTAAGTTTGAAATGTGAGTTCTTGACGTTAGGGTTTCCTCAATCTATGGAACGGCTCTTCTCCACAATCCGCATCATACATTCTTCCGCATATATCCGATCCCCTACGACCGCGCTTGTCATGGGCGATGAGTTGAGAGTTCACTTTCAACCCCCGGAAGGGTCTAGTTGGGAGCCCCTTGTGATCTTTGCTAGCTTGCTAAAGACTCTGTTTTTTCAACACTGTTCACTTACCGCCTATCGGTGTCGTGATGTGGTCTGATATCAATATCTTTGACATTGACGGCGTAGAAGCAGCGGAAACCCACCAAATCAATTATCATGTCATTTAGGCACCAAGCAGAAAACCTCAAATGATCGGCCAACGAATTAATATAATTCTAAGGGCAGAGGATAGTCAGGACAAGCCTCTCATCCCTGATCGTCCCATAACGCATGGATCAAACAATAGTCTACGGAGCCCGGAATGGGTCCGAAGAAGGGGACGTTCCGAGCGCTTGGCACGAGATTCCTTCAGACCCTGGACTCAAGTGGACAGACCGATCAGAGGGTCATAGATCAAGCCTGGAGCAGTGGTTGACTATAGTGGGTTATGTAATTTCGGCCACGACCGAAGTCGGACAAGACTCTTGGGGTGGTACAGGCGTAACATAGGTTTCCTTTTTTGTTAGGTGAATCAAAGTCGACCTGCCGAGGATAGACTGAAACCTGAAAGGGGGAAGTAGGTTATATTAGAGCTTTTTATCATATGGACCTTTGCGTCGCATGACTGAGATGGTGCGATCTGGCCGTCGCTTCTTCCATGGTTTGTTCAGATTGGAGGCATTGGAGGTCTACACGAGCCACCAATTGGAGAAACGGTCTAGAAAGGGACTGAAAACGAAAGCCGAAGTATGCGTACAGGGAGAAGTTACAGTTAAACCCAGTGTAAGGTGGGAGGAAAGCACTCGTGAAGTGCCCTAGTAAAGAGAGGTGAGAGTGGTGAGAGTGGTGGAAGAGATCCCTTCCGATCGTCACATGCACTACGATTGAGATTGAACTGCAGGAACATTATGGTATATTAATCTAGTCGAGCCAATAGCAATAGATAACAGAAGAAATTCAATAACAGTCCCATCGGGGCTCCAGAGATTAATCTATGGAGGGGACACACGTGTTGCTCCGGTTGGCGGAGATCAGCTGCCGTCTTTGCCCTAACGGTCAATGATCGTCCCTTTCTGCAACCGCGGAATATTTCCTGGAATCGTAGCTGCGCTCGGAGATCGCGAAAGATTATTGTAGGAGGCCTATATAATCAACGGCGTCTCGACGACAGGGATCGTCTGATACCTTTCGTTTCTCATCCGCACCACCCGCCATGCATCTCCCAGTCACCCTCGCTCTGCTGCCCCTCGCCGCTCGGGCCGTGAACATCATTTCCGCCAACGATGACGGCTGGGCCGAGAAGAACATCCGTACTTTCTACGAGTCGTTGACCACGGCCGGCCATTCAGTCGTGATTTCGTCCCCAGCCGAGAATCAGAGCGGAAAGGGTATGCGCATACTGTCACCCTCCTTCTCACCCCAACCCGTCCGTCACTAACAACAATACATCCAGGCTCCCTCGACAAAGAACCAACAACCCTGACCGAACCATGTGAGTTTGACAGCTGTCCCGAGGGCAGCCCCGCAGTGGGCCACAATGCAACTCAACCACGCTGGAACTACGTGAACTCCTACCCCGTAACCGCCATCAAACATGGCATCCAAAACCTCTCAACAACCTTCTTCAACGGCGCCCCCGACCTCGCCGTAACCGGCCCCAACGTCGGCGCAAACCTCGGCGTCGTAACCGCTATCTCCGGAACAGTAGGCGCAGCCTGCTACGCATCTCACGACGCCGGAATCCCCGCCATCGCCTTCTCAGGCGGCAGCGGCTCCCCAACCGCCTGGGACGATCCGACCCCCGCATACGCGACCCTCTACGCCCAACTCGCAACAAAGGTAGTCGACGCCGTCGTAGCAGCCGGCACACCCTACCTCCCGGCGGACGTCTTCCTCAATGTCAACTTCCCCAAAGTCGACGACGGGAAGTGCGCGAGCGCCGACGACTTCAAATTCGTGCTCTCGCGCATCTACACGGCCGTGCCGCTGGTTTCCAGTGAGGACGTGGAAACCTGCAGTAACGACAAGCGGCTGCCCACCGAGACCAAGGTGACGGGCACGGATGGGTGCTACGTGAGTATCTCCGTCGGGAAGGCGACGAACAAGCGGGATGCGGATGCGGCGGCGCAGGGGGTGGTGCTGAACAAGCTGGGCAATTTCTTGACCTGTTTGCCTAATTAGATTCGGTCGGGTAGACTTCCTGTAGCCGTCTCTTAGGTCAGCAGACCCACCCGCCCTTCGGCGTGTTGGTCTGCTT